>VXBL01005738.1:198894-281572 GCA_013400195.1 Aramus guarauna | reverse complement strand
GGGGGGGAGAGTTTAGTTGCAATCTGTAATTAAATCCAGCGGGAAGTATTTCCTGAATGGCAGAGACCTTTCACACTCTGTTACCTAATTCTTTACAGGTGATCCCCCCCCCCCCCGCCCTTTTTTTGGCACTGGGAAGTGGTAGTCATAGCAAAACTGGTTGGATTTCAGAGCGAGAAAATGCTCTCTGCTGTCTCATCATGAAACTGGTAAACGCGATGGCTAGTCCTCAGAGCGAGAAAAAGTAATTTCACATTTATTTTTTCTTCCCCAAGAAGTAAAATGTGATTAAAGGGGATGGAAGATAATTATTTTTATTCCAAAAGAAACCTCCTTTGGTTTAAAAAGAGCTTGACGCAACGTTACGTTTTCCCCTTTTGTGTCAGAAAGGACGGAGGGCAGCGCAGGGAAGGGGCTGCTCCCTTCCAGATGTTCCCCCCGCCTCTGTCTCCCGACCCTTGGGTATCTCCAGCCCCTCGGGACAGGGGAGGCTCTGCCCCAGCCGGGGGCTCTCGCCCTGTGACGGCGGCCGTGTAAACCCTTGCGCCGGCACAATGGGGAGCAGCCCGCGTGCGAGACGGCCTTTTCTCTCCCGAGGAAGAGTCCGCCTCTCTTCTCCAACCTGCTTTGCTGGAAAAAGGGCTTTCCCAGGCGAAATAACTTACTTACATTGGGAGGAGCCTTTTGTGGCTGGGGTCTTGTATTGTTCTTTGAAAAAGTGGCCCTTTTTCCCCTGCTCCCCGAAGAATAAAGCGATGCAAAGAAATACAAATGGCACAGCAATGACTTGGGCTGTTACATGCAGGTCTGATTTGATATATGAGATCAGTTTCTATAGTATAAATCTTCTCTGGTTTCCTTCCGAGCTTTGCACTGAGATTCTCGCCTGGTGTTTTGATAATACCTTCTGAAAAGTGAGCGACTCGAGAGTCAGTTAAAACCATATTTCTTCCAGGCAAATAAATGTATAAATGCTCCCCAAACACGCTTGCAAGCAGAAATGTCAGCTAGCATTCTCCAGATATTTTGATGTCAATGAAATAACATTTTGCATTGACAAAGATGGAAATGTAAAGTATTGTCTTGGTGCAGCAGCCTTCAAAATGGTAGATAAAAATACAGCAAAATTTCCTTACTGTTGATAGAAAAGGTTGCTTTAATTTTAGACATCTAAATAAAACAAGCAGTTGCACTCAGTTTAGTGCGGTTCCTGGCCTCTTGGCAGCACCACTTGTGCCAGGGTTTCACTGCTAGACCTTTGAGATGTTGGTTGCCCCAAATGCTGCTCCTCTTGTTTCATGCTGGCCACCCAAAACCCCCTCGCAGGGGGGTTACTGCAGCTCCCTGGCTCGGGTTTGCTCAAAGCAAACTTGGGAGCAAAACTGCCTCTTTGAAGTCAACAGCTCCTGGGGAAACCAAGTCACATGTATTTTTCCGTAACCAATGGTGCAGAAATTCCCTCTTGCCTCAACACCAGCATTACCACTCACTCCATGGCTGTGTCTGTGGTGGTGCTGCTAAAACAGGACCAGAGGATCGCAGGCGGGGAAGAACTGGTGTTCATCACTTCCCACATGGAAATCGGGAGAACTGCCACTCTGCTCTTGCCATAACTGAGTTGGTGAGCAGGTTTGCCCCTTGGGATGCTGGTGAGTCCCAGAGCTTTGTAAGATCGTGGGAGTAATAGGATGTCAGTGCCTAGCGAGGGAACTGCTTTGCATTGACCACTGCACGAGCAAAGGGATGACTTGTTCATACCAACCACGGCATTTGTGTATGTGTGTGAAGTCCAGGGGGGCTGTCATGGTGGGACAGGGACGGACACCACCTCTCCTGCTCTTGCAGCTATGGGATGACTGTAGTGGTGTACAGGAGTGAAACTCATAGTGTGCATCATGTCCAGCGGTTATTCTGCATGTGTGTCACTGTCTGCTCCACCATGGCCACATGCTTTCTGGAGGGTTGTGGGTACATCAAAGCTGTTGTGTGTTTCACACCGTGAGTGGCCCATGCCCTGCAGGAGGCTTTGCATGCACCTTGTGTTGAAGGTTGGTTTATAACAAACGCCATCGGTGCCATATGCATGGACACCAATGATGGTCACAATGCTTTAAGGAAGGCTTGTCTGGACTTAAACACAGTTTGGGTATGCGGTACTTCCTTCTGGTCACCCCAAATGCAGCAGCTTCCCACCCCTTTCCTCAGTGGCTACAAGCCAGAGTGCCCATTCTCTGGGGAGTAGCTGATCTCTTTGTTGTAACTGCAGAGCCCCAACATCCCGACTAATGAATGTAGGATTGGAAAAGACAATCAAGCGGGTTGGGTACTTTGCTATTATCTGTTCTTGGCACAAAGTGGAAGTACCTCGTCTACACCAAATCTCGCTCATTTATACTTTGCTTATCTGCAAATTCCATAATTTACATACACAAAGCAGTGATTTCTCCACATTTATTAGCACTGATTAATAGCAGAATGCTGCAGTGAGCCCTGTTACTTCAACTTCATTACTTTGTAAAAGTAGACTACAGCCCACTTACCCGAAGACATTTTGCTCAGAAGAATTATTGATGATTAAAACCAAGCTACACTTGTCAAAATAAATTACCCAAGTACATTTTGAGAGGCAGCAGCCTTCCTCTTTATGATGGTTGCCTGCCTTGCTAATTTTCACTGCGCAGAGACTTGCGGTGGGACGGTGGTGCTGCTGGCAACCACGCGATGCCATGTGGCAGCTCCCCAGCACAGGAAGAGTTTGTAGAAGTGATTGGATTCTCTCATCTTTTCCTCATACGTTACCAATATTATATCAGCTGTGGGTGTGATCAAACTTTGTCAATAGAGGTGGGTAATTCATTCCTTGGTTTGCAGCGCTCGGGTCCCTCCAGATTGCCACCAACCCATGTGGTGTCTCTGGCTGCTGCGGTGCTGGTGGCTGAGAAGCTCAATATGATCCAGCAATGAGCACTTGCAGCCCGGAAAGCCAACGGTATCCTGAGCTGCATCAAAAGCAGCGTGACCAGGAGGTCCAGGGAGGCAATTCTCCCCCTCTGCTCTGGTGAGATCTCACCTGCAGTACTGTGTTCAGCTCTGGGGTCCCCAGCACAGGAAAGACGTGGACCTGTTGGAACGAGTTCGAAGGAGGCCACAAAGATTATCAGAGAGCTGGAGCACCTCTCCTATGCAGACAGGCTGAGAGAGTTGGAGTTGTTCAGCCTGGAAAAGGCTGTAGGCCAACCTTATAGCAGCCTTCCAGTACCTAAAGGGGCCTACAAGAAAGTTAGGGAGGGACTATTTACAAGGGCATGGAGTGACTTGAGAAGGGGGAATGGCTTTAAGCTGAAAGAAAGTAGATTTAGAATAGATATCTAAAGTGGGTAAGGAACTGGCTGGATGGTTGCACTCAAAGGGTTGCGGTCAATGGCTTAATGTCAAGTGGAGACCAATGATGAGTTGGTTTTAGATTAGATATTAGGAAGAAATTCTTCCCTGTGAGGGTGATGAGGCACTGAAACAGGTTGCCCAGAGAAGTTGTGGATGCCCCATCCCTGGAAGTGTTCAAGGCCAGGTTGGATGGGGCTTTGGGCAACCTGGTCTAGTGGAGGGTGTCCCTGCCCATGGCAGGGGGGGTGGAACTAGATGGTCTTTAAGGTCCCTTCCAACTCAAACTATTCTATGATTCTATGTTTTTACATGTGGTTGCAGGAGTCATCTGGGAGCTGGATGGAGATGCTGGGAACTCCCTGTTTGCTGTAAGATGAGGTGGCACAGAAATGCATTTATTTTTGTCAATGGTGTAGAATGAATTATACCCATGAAATTTGCTCCAGATCTTCCTCTTTCAGAAGGCAATACATAAACAAATGGTGCAGAGTGCCAAAACTTCTTACTTTTCCTCCCAGGGGAAAGCCTAGAGGAGGTAGGAGACAAGATGCAACATGACAAATGCCTTCTGCTCTCTTGTTCTGTGAGGCAAGGAGAAACCCTCCCACACTGCTGCTGGGCAGTACCCATTTATAGGAGACAATATTGAGGCTTCTAGTGAAAACTCTTCAACAGCAGGACAGGAGGGAGGTCTGAGTGATGGTGTGCTTCTCGTCTGCCCACCACAGTGCTGGGGCCACTGCCTGTGCATGGCATGACTGCATGCATGGTTACTGTAAGGGGTTTCTTTTGTAAGTGGCAAGTAAATATTTGTCCCCAAAGACAGTGCTGGGAGCAGTGGGCTCTAATGTGGAGCTCAGTGCCATGCTGCAGATGCCACTTGTGTCCGGGCACTGTATGAGCAGATACCAAGGAGGACTTGCATCCTATAGAGAAGCAGAAAGCAGCTGGAGACAGCTAGTGGGGATGTGATGCAGGGACATGGGGATGCTGTGTTTGGGGACATCCCCCAATTCCTGTTTTGGGTGTAACCAGCTCACTCCACTTGACATGGAATAGTCCCCCCATACCCAAGAACATGCCGCCTTTCATCTGTAACATGGCTCATCAGAAGTGGTTTTTGGGTGAGCACTGATTTTTGTTCCCAGATGCAGTGGTGGCAATACGGAGACAGGTGTGGAAAGGACTTGTTTCTCAGCTGCTGGTGTTAGGGTGTTTGCAGCACTATTTGGGAACAATATTATAGGCAAAGCAGAACTTTCCAGACCAACCTGTCTCTTGGGACTAATGCAAGGTAAGATGCATTAACACCCACAGATATTAATTATGTTTTCAGTGACTTTTCTTGGGCACAGGCTGAAAGCACAGAGCATCTCAGAACCCAAACTGGGCAGGCAGGAAAGAGGGGGCAAATCTGAAATATCTTCTGACACTTAGGGGTTCAAAGCGGTGGTGGAGGAGGAAGAAGATAAAAATCGCTACCGCCTTAACTGAAGGAATCAGAAAGGGTGTAGGCAGAGAGATTTTGTTGGTATTTCTTCTTCATGCATGGAGCTGGTAAAAGGCTGCCATGGGATAGCAGCAGGCTCGATAAAGAGAGCTTGGCTTTCTGCTGTAGATTAGATCCTTGCCCAAAATGCTGTTCCTCATTATCATGCTCGCAGTAGGTGAGGGTCTGTTTTCCAACCGCCCTAGAAACTTGCCGTCAGGGTGGATGGCGTTTCCGTGAGAAAGGCATCTGTCGCCAGCAGTGAATCCTCAGCCATGGGCTCTTGGAGAACCCTGCAATGGGAAATCACGGGGCTTCACATCTTGACTTGGTTACGGTGAATCTTGGTGTCTGACTTCCCTTGCTGGAGTGGTGGTGTGAATCTTTGGAGGAAGGAGAGCAGAATGAGGACCCTCTCGTCCCCTTGCGGAGAGGCTCCTGCTGAGGGGCATCCTGGGTGGACGGGATTCAGCAGCCTCCGTCTTGCTGCAAAGCAATGCAAACTCCGAGAAATTCAAATTGCCCATCTTGCTCTAAGGCACCTAAAGTGATGGGTGTACCAACTATAAATATAAAAAAAATAGCAGATTGCAAGTGTTTAAAGGAACCATATTTTATCAGGCAAAGTTAAGCCCTTTTTTTAAATAGAAATAGAAGAGCAAAGCAAACGGCACGAGGAATGGAGTAGAGGTAATGCAATAGCTTAATTGAAAAATTAACTCGAATTGGTGGAGATATGACTGCTGCTCTCTGGATTGAAAACTGACTGGAGGAATGTAAACAAAAGACAACGAGAAACAGGATTTGGTTAGGGGGAAGCTCAGCATTGCTGCAGACACACCAACGGCGTATCCCCTCCGAGCGGCACCCCGATGGTGGTACAGGATGGTAAGCAGGGAGTACCCCATCAGCAATTGCAAAAATATCTGAAAAAGATGGAGGAAGTCTAGAAATCAGCACAAAAGACACATTCTCGGGAAAATCTTGGCTAATACATTAAAGAAAACCAGTCCTTCATGCGTGCGCTCTGCAGGAGGAAGGCAGGAGAGGAGACGAGAGCCTTTGGGAGCGGTAGGCAGGACTCACAATGTAAGGCGATGTTGAGTACAGGTGCGAGGGGTGGCCAGAGCCCTCCCGAAATACCAACCTTCAAGCCGGCCAGCCGCGCCGGGACCCTTCTTCTCAGCAAGGCGGGATTTCACTGAAATGCCAGTAGTGCCCATGGACCAACAGATCAAACAGATCCCTTTCCCCCCGCCTCCCAAACCCCAGTTATCTATTGGAACCAGATGCATTTTTTTCCACAGGAATTTCCAAGCGGGGAAGGCCAGGCTACCTTGTTGCAGAGAGGTGACCATCTCCCTCTGAGTTTCTGCTTTTTCAGACATATGGAAATGCAGCCTTTTTCCTCGTGATGAGCAAGGTTTGCCAGGAATCCCGTTAGAAGCGCTCAGCGAACACTTGTTGTTGAGCAGAGCTGGGCTTGATTTGAGGGACTGCAGCACAGCGCCTTGCAAACTTCACCCGCTGTATTTAACGAGATGTTGCAGATCGGTACGCCGGGTTAATTCCATGTTCTCCTTTGTGTACCTTAGCAGCATTTATTTTTTTTTATCATGTTGAATGTGTGAGTTTGGGGTTTTTTTTAATAACGTTTATTTCATTTAGAGCTGTTTTGAAGTGATAGACACCTTTCTAGGTAGCGGCTTCTTACAACGTATAAGCCCGTTTATCAAAGGCAGGATTTGCTGCTGTTGTTTTTCTATTAGGGAGGAATTACACTAAGCCTGTAGCAGACATTTTGTGTTACCATGGCAGCCCATATTTCCTACAGGGTTGTGACCTCTAATGACTACAGTGGAAAGCTAGGAAAAATGGGGACTCTTTGAAGATTAGTAAATAAATGCATACTTATGCAAACTATGAGAGATGGCTAAACTATAGAGAGGGAATGGCACGATTCCGAATGCTGAGTAAATGGCTCTATGTAAATACCTGTGTGTTTTTTAAAAATCACCTTTCATTTCACCGTGCTTTTAAAAGGCCGTTTTGTTTCCATCAAAGTGGTACACCGAACATGTTTTCTGCATAGGGCTTGTATTATTTTTCACGTAATGAAACAGAAATACAGAGTTCAGAATTTCAGCAAAAGATGTTTCTTACCACCTTAATCATTCTTTTTTTATAGCCTTTTCAAATATTATTGCCGTCATGATTGAATTTTCAGTGTTCTTTTAGTTCATCATTGCTAGATAAAATAAGGCAGCAGAATGTACTGAACTTTTAAACAGACATCTCAGTGGGAGCTGTCTTTATTCTTTTAAAATAGCGTAGTAAAAAAAAAAAAGTCTCTGTTTTTAAAAAGAACAGATTGATTTTTACGTATGGAATTTAGTAAAAAGGAAAAATTGCACCTATCGAGTAGTACACAGTACTTGTTTTGGACCATTAAAATACCTACAAAGGTATTTTATAGGATTTGTTTGTGAATTTTAAATGATCCTGCATTGTACTCCGCAGTGATCTCCTAAATTGTATAAAGCCTCAGTAGACATGCTGGTACTCCGTGCATCTTCAGTTAATGACCCTTTTCATGTAAGCACAGCTGTTGCAATGTAAAAAAATAAATTAGCAAAATGTGCCTCTTCTCCCTGCATCTTCCCTTCACTTTTCTGTGGATTTCAGCATTTTTCCCCTTCAGTCAGTAACTTTCCAGGCTCCTGCAGCCCAGATACGTGGTACGAAACTCTCCCATTGATGCTGTCAGCAGAAAAGGAGCAGATCAAGGTCTTAGAAAACAAAACCAACGTCAGCTGGATCCTGAATATCTTGCTCTCGTGTCAGAAATACCAGGGTCAAGACAATGCTACTGCTCCTTATGATGGAGGTTGTTTTAACCCTTTTCTTTTCCTTTAGTGAATAAAACGAGACCATTTGCAGGTGACCCTACGGCACTGGCTTTCGGGGAGAGCACTGGAGTCCCTTGTGTTGAAGCCACATCTAATGAAGGTTGCAACACTGCCAAACAGAGGCAGGTCCCTCCACTGCAGAGTGAGATATGTTGGGGATGCATCACCCCAGTGCCGAATCTACCTGCTGTGGGAAGTCCTTTTTCCATGGAAGTCATAGGGGTTTGAAGACATCAGAATGGGCTGGGGAGCAGTTTTGTAGTGCCCAGAAGGCACGAACCCAATATCTACAGGGATATTCCCTGCTCCCCACAGACTCAACTCCCTGAGATGTTGGGTGCCCATGTAGGATGGGAAACCCTGGGTGGTTTTGTGACTCACCCTTGCATCAGCATCTAATATTGTAGTGAAAATCAATGAGGTTTTGGGATGGCTGCTAGGCAGGGACATGTGTAACGCTCATGTGCTGGCTGCTCCTAGCTGTTACCATGTCCTAAAGGTCCTTGTCCTGAGAAGCGCTCGGATCAGTCACTGTTATTTCCAGCTTAAGCAGTAGTACAAGATGCATTGTCAATCCCTGAGGCAGCGCTGCTCAGGGGATCACAGAAACCATGCTACAGGGCATATCCTGTGGGGAATGGCCATGGGTGCATGGGAAAATGATGGAGACTGGAGGCAGATGGAGAAAAAACATAATTTTTGGTGTTGGCTTTGATTTCTTGGCATATGATTTTCCTTCTTGATATCTGCACTGGCAATACAAACTTACAGGGTCTTTGTAAGGATGTGGGACACCAGATACCTTCTGGGCTGCTTCATGTCACCAATCACTTGTCCTATTAATCTTCGTGGAATTGGGAAATTTAGTTCAAAATGAGAGGCTCCTGATATAACCAGTCCTACTTTCCTTGCACAGCTTCATAACATGCTTATGAGACAGGCTAGTTCATGTTCTTCTTACTTCTCCTCTTGGTAGTTTTGAGTTCTCTGTTAATTGACAGAGATCCGAAAAGGGCCTCCTGGGGAAGTGCCCTCTCCTTGGGCTCTCCTTCCCTCTTGCATCAGCAATGAACCACTCCTGGAGCAGGGATGGGGGTGTGCGGTCCCACCTCCCAGACTCCTGCCCTCCTCCCCCAAGGACAGTCCCTTCCCCTCACTTTATGCATGGCTCTTATGGCTTTTTGTAGCAACTGGAGCTCTTCCAACATAAAGGTTTGCTTGCTAACCAGCCTCACCTGAGGTGTGGGGTATACACAGATCTGCCCTTTACCTGATCCCAGGCTCTCTGGAAATCCTGCAGTTGGCTTCCTGGGCTCCCACAGGACCTGCTCCACTTTCTAAAGCTCAAAAAAAGCCCTGAGAGAGAGGGGGTGAGTGCACGGCCTCCATCTGTGTGTTGTGGGTCGCCTGCCTCAACCATGAAGCAACCCTATCCCCCCACCCGTCCTTGAACGCATAGTTTCCAGCCCAAACTATTTGACAAATCTGACCCAGACTAGCTAATAGTTTCAGGGTGACCAAAACCACGTAGCTGATGAATTTACAATTCAACTGAAAATTCTTGCTTTACTGAAGTCCAAACATAGAGGGGAAGCTGGTGGTTAAGGCAGCAGGGAGAAAGAGAGGAAAAGAAAGCTGGTGAGGAATGCTGGGGAGGCTGAAACGGGATCCTGACGTGAGCTGTGGGGCTGGCAGAGCTCTTTGGAAAGGGGGTCTCCCTGGTGAAGGACCTGACCTTCAGTTTGCACATGCTGGTTGGGGGCCCCAACGTCCTGGCTAAGGGGAGACCCATCCACCCCTTCCAACGGTCTCGTGAAACAGCTCTGCACTTCCTTTGGTTAATATTTTTCTTTCTTTTTTGTTTTGGAGGGGATTTTTCACTCATCCTTGAAAGCAGAATTTTTTCCGTCCCTGCTGATGTGAGGTCGGAGGGACACTTTGGGTTCAATGAAATGGAGAACGTGTGCCTCTGAGAAGGAAAGTGGAATGATTTTACATCTGGTGAGGTGGAGCAGCACTAAATCATTTCTGGTTTTGTAGTGTGGCAGCTGAGCAGACCAGTCTGTGATTTTGCAGTCCTGCTCCCAAGCCACTGTCACTCAGAGCCACTGCTGTCCCCAGCCACCCTCGTGGGCTCTCTGCAGTTCCCACCTTCTGCAGAGCTCCCTGGCTTGCCTGCTGGGCAGCTGTGGACCAGAAACGTGGTGGGACCAGCAGAAGAGCAAAGCAAGGACCTTTGTGAAATGCAATGACTTCTGCGTGTCTCGGTCCAGGATCCTGCAGACTGAAGGTAAACCAGGTGGGTTTTGGCACAGCCCCAAGCTGAGCATCTGCTGCTGTAGGCAGCTGAGCAAGTTCAAAAGACACTGAAGTTGGGAAAGCCCTTGGGAGCCTAAATTTCTGCCTCTCCCAGGCCAAGCCGGGTTGCTGCTGGCCTCCTCCAAGACCACACCATGGTGTCACCAGCAATTAAACCAAAACAAGCAGAAAAGCCCTGTATCTGACCAGAGTTGCATTGTCCATGCTGTGTTTCTCCTATCAAATCTGGTTGTCAGAGTTGGTTCCAAACAGGATTACAAGTTCAGGTGAGGAATAAATGGGCTGGTGTTTTTGCAAGGCTTAAATATAAAGGAAAATGGGGGGGAATGATAGCTCCAAACAAGGCTACCCTGAAAGAAAATATTGTTCATGGGTTTTTCATGGGACTCTGCGGCAGCAGAGATGAACCCTTGGCTGCTGCTGGCATTCCCAGTCATGATCGGAGCAGTTCTGGAAGTCAGCAAATGAACCACGTTCCTCAGCCTGAATTGAAAGGGCTTTTTCTTTTTTTTTCTTTTTTTAAGACTGAATGCAAATGTAGTATCCTTTATTGCCCAGAGTACAGAGGAGACCACAGTGCAGCTGTGACAAAGCTTTCTGCTTTCCGAAGTACTGCAGTGATTAAGGAGAGGCAAGTCTCTGAACGCCGATGGGAGTTAGGTGCTTCATTGCCATTTCAGCCTTTGAAAATCTCTCTCTGATTTAGCCAAGTAAACTCCCGTGCCAATTATCTTCCAGAAGTTTAAAAAGCCTGTCTGAGCCATAGAAAACTCAACATATCCAGGGACTTATGCTGCTGAGGACAAATCTATAAATCTCTTTAAAACAAATAAACAAAGGAAATGGATTAAGAATGAGCTTGGAAGCGATATATATTTATAAATAATTCTATCATACATATAAAATACAGGTATAAAATAAATAAATTATATACAAATTGTACCCAACTTGCATTCCAATTACCTTCACCTAGATCTCGTAGGAAATCAGGGAGCAGGTCTGGCTGGTGATTCCTCACTCACATCCCTCATCCTGCAGTCCCCTCATAGTTTTGCATCTAACATTTTGTTAAGGAAGTTCTCATTTAAGGAAGGACCATGGCTTTTAACTGGGACCGTGGCTTTTAACTGGAGCTGGCTTGTATCTGGACCACTGAACATGCCAGAGGAGACATCTTTGTGGAGGATGGAGAGATGCCCCCAGGCGAAGTGAAATGCCTTCCTTGTGTTTGCTGCACTTTTTCTGTACAAAGTGCTTCAGCAGGCTGCCACGTCCCTGTACTCCCCCATGCTTCCAGAGGTGAGAAGCATTAAAAAAACCCAAATGAGAACACAATCTCTCTAAGACAAACATCCCCAGCTTTTCAATCCAACCATCCGCTTGGCCATGGCCACCCCACACACCCCTTTCCCACCCAGCTTTGCTCCAATGCCGCACCCTGTACCCTCTGGTTCTGCTGCTGGGGGTGACTGATCTGCTTTTCCCTTTTTTTGAGACATATTGGTTTGTCAGCTCTCCCCAGCTGAAAATCAAATATGTATGTCCAGTGTGCTTTTCATCGCATTAACTAAACACAAATAATGCGTTCTGCCTCTTCACTTTGAAA
Source organism: Aramus guarauna (assembly GCA_013400195.1). Lineage (NCBI taxonomy): Eukaryota > Metazoa > Chordata > Aves > Gruiformes > Aramidae > Aramus > Aramus guarauna. The sequence goes on along the minus strand of VXBL01005738.1, from coordinate 269,865 downwards.
GCTTTCAACCCTTTCTCTTTTATCTCTGCCTGCATTGTTCTTCAGCAACCTGACAGTTGAGTATTAAATAGTTCCTCTTTTTTCTTTATCCTCTGCCCATAATTTTCAATGATTTCTCACTGGGCATCACTTCCCAAAGTGCCTTTGTGTATTCAGAACTGGGCAATATTGGATGTTGATATGATCTAGACTTCTGAAACAACGTAGATACTTCCAGAAGGTAGTATACTTCTTCTCTGGCAGTTATTTTGATCTGGCGACTTGAGATTTCTCTCCAAGCCTTCTGGAGAGGAGTTCTGGAGAAATGTCATCAAGTTGAAGTGACACCTCCAACCCCTTTTTTATGGTATATTGTACTTTCTGCTCCTCTGGCGCCAAACCCCCAGTGTGAGTCTGTGCTTCTTGATGAGTGGAGGCATCTTTGACATTTAAATTGCTTTAACATGGCTTATTAGCTGCTGTGAGGAGTGTCTTTGCCTGCCAGTACCTGTGATGGGCCTGTCCTCATTCATAAAGTCACGTTGTGTACACCAGTGCTCTGATCTACACCCCCATACACCCAGAAAGACACTGTGGAGGGTGTTTCTGGAGCTCCACTTTCCAACTCGGGTCTTTTGACCAAAAATGCTGATATTCCTCCTAGACCTGTGTGCCTGGTCACACTACAGGCTGGTACATTGCTCTTTGCTTATCTGCCCAAATTAGGATAACTCCAAGCTTTCTGCCTGAAATACTTGTGAACACTGCAAAATCTTTCTCTATTTTGGATGTTTCAGTGATCTTATTTTTCTTTGTACATCTGTGTCACTGGTCTCTGTGACTTTTTCTGCTGTGTTGGGCTCGTTGATTTGAACAGTCATTTCTTGCCATTCATTCTCACTGAATAGTTGTGCTATGGTTATTGGTTCACTGGTAAAACTATAATTTTTATGACTGCATTAGCCATTTCCATGTTAGGTCTTGAAGTTGAACTGAATTAGAAGCAATAGTCAAAAGAAACAACTTTGTGAAGATCACGCTTTTTTTCAGCCGTCTCCTAGTACAGAAGTTGCTAACACAACTACCACATAGCTGCATGTCAAATGTGGATAGAAATATTTGCAGCAACGATGTGAGCTGGAATGATGTTATGGAATTCCTGCTATGCCGAGACACTAAAATATGGTTTAAATTAAAACTGAGACTAAGCGTATTATTTACTTGATGAGGTTTGTTCCACTCCTTCTCTTGGGGTACCTACAAGCAGGCTGCTATTTCTTCTTCTTTTTTTTTTTTTTTTATATAATTTCCTATGGGATGACTGATGTCCTCTAAAACAAAATTACTCTCAATATTTGAAATTCACCTGCATTTGGTTGCATTTGGTCATGCAAATCATACGGTAGTGTTGCTTCTGTTCCTTGAATTGCTGTGGGTTGTTTCCTAAAAATGGGAAAGAGCAAAAAGAACCAACAGGGAAGTTCAGCCTCCCAAGGAGATGCAGTACAAACGAGAGAGTCTTTAGTAAATGTTGTTTTTTTCCCCCTTGTTGGGGCAGCGCAGCATTCCCAGAGGCATCATGAGTGCCAGACAGGACTGGCGGGTTGAGAGTTCCTAACTTGAAGGTGGGATCTGGATTTAATTTTCTCTCCTTACAAATGTAGGCAGTAATTGGGAGTTTGTAAGTGCCTTGGGTAGTAAAAAGTATCGTTGCATCTCTGTATGGCTTCTTTAGGAGGGTTTTTTAAGGCTGGGACTAGACCTTCTGACTTTCCGGTCTGGCACATGGCACAGCAGAGACGTAGGCTTCACCCAGAAGATTTCATCAGCTTTGGCTCCAAGAAGAGCCACTGTCGTAAAAGGGATGTGGTGCTGAGGGACAGAGTCAACATTACAACTAATTTTGCATGGTCCCTCCAGAAGCTGATTCACTTTCTAGTTGCATTCCTTTGCAGATGAGCAGCTTTCTTCCAGTTTACACCTGTCCTAACCTCCGGGGCTGAGCTGTCTGCACAGGACTTCCTAGGCAGACATGGGTGGGCATACAGGGTGGACTGTGGGTGCAAGGAGTTAAAGCAGCTTGTGTGCTTTGCTGTGCACTAATTTTGTGCGGTAGGTTCAACTCTTCCTGGGTGTTAGAGCCAAGAATCTTGCTGGATTCACTCTGATGCGCTATATTTGCAGGAAACGTCTCCAGGGCCTCCCAATGTCTACTGGCCTCATGTTGTGCCTTGACAAAAATTTGAAGTGTAGAAATAGATCACATCAGCAAACTGGAATGCACCGTGTCCTCACTCTGCCTAATGGAGAAGTAACTCTTTGCCCGGGCTCTTGCTAAGGTTATGTGTATGGAAACACAGCTAGTATGAAAGCATTTTATGGGCAAGGGTGAACCACCCTTCCGTTATATTTCACCTTTTTCCCAACCCAGAAATGGTGCCAGTTTCTGCCTGAGTGAAGCTGTTGTGCGGCAATGTTCATGAACTCACTGTGCTGAACTTCTCCCTGGTGCAGTATTAGGCTTTGTTTTGGATGGTACTGTGTGTCCTCCTTCACTTTCTGGCCTCAAACCAAGCAAGGGAAAAAAAAAAGGCTTTCTTTTTCATGTTGTTAGAGAAAAAAGTTCTGAAACCATTGAAAAGTTCTGAAAATTATTGAAAAACAAAGTAGAAGATTTTGATCTTGGCAAATCATACAGCTTGTAAACAGAAATTATTGCTGTCTTTCCTGTAGTTGTAGGACAGAGAGAAGGCAATCCAAGTTGTAAATAAGTTATGATTAACCTGTGGTACAAACTGGATGGGATACATAAGGACTTACTGTTCTTGGCCAACCCTGAGCCCTGTCAGAGACTCCAAAACAAACCCACTGGAAAAGCCTGACTGGAGATTTCAGCATGTGCCCTGCCATGGCAAACGACGGGCTCTGCGCTGTATTTATTTCAGGGATCTAGAAAAGGTCACATGAGAGTGTACGAAATGCCTGGCCCTGTATCTCTGGGCAGGGGAAGGGCCAGGGTTTGAAGCCGAGCTCTGCTGCTGGTGGCAGGGATGGGGTTCCCTGAAAAAAGCAGCAGCCCCCAACCCCACAGTGCTCCGTTCCCAGGATATATTTCTTCCAACTTTCAATGATGTTTCTCTGATTGCTAATTATTGGTTAATAATGAAGCTTTTGGAATGAGGTCAAAATAGTGTTTCTTTTTTATTTCATTCTTTTCTTTTCACACACAGAGAAGGCTCGTCCCTGCCTGCACTGCTTGCAGTGTAGGTGACAAACCCACACCTTCAACAGTGTGGAAGCGTTTGTTGTGGAGGGCAAATCTGTACCAAGAAACAACAGGCCTGATTGCAAGGAACTTCACTCTGGAACGAATTCTGAATTATCACTGAGACCAGGAAGAAGAAAAATAAATAAAAATCTTTTCCTGCTAAACTAAAACTTGTTTCCAGACTTGATAATTTTGCAAGGAGATACATTTGTAATTCTACCTGGAAGCCAAAGAAGAAGTTAGTGCATGTGCATCATCAAACCCAAAGCTGCAGAAAAAGGAATTGCCAAGATCAAGAAAAATGAATATCAAAGAAACATAAAGGTTACACCCAGAGGTGTTGTTCTAGCTCAGAATATTTGTTCTTTGGGTGTAGAGCACAGTTGCTGTGCTCTCCTCTGCCCACAACTCCCCAGTGCATGCCCTGCACTGAGTCCCCATGCAGAGGTCTCTGCTGCTGCCTGGGCAGCAAGGGCAGGATATCCAGCAGAGAGCTGCAGCACAGGCAGGGGGGGGGAAATTTTGCCCAAAATATGAAAGAAAAGAGGCGAGATTTAGAACAAAGCCTTTTTTTTGCAGGTTGACATCAACTTTGTATTGATGAGTTCCAGGATGCAAGCTGGTTGTGGGAAGCACGAAGACATGAAAATTTGTTTTTTGGAGCACTTCTTTTATTTTCCATAATGTTGTACCATTGACTGTCCTCAGTGGCTGGGACTTCCAAGTCCATAAACGTGCTATGTTATCTGCCTCTCCTTGACTTTCCGTGTGGAAGGAAAAATGTCTGTCTCCAGACTGATGGAAGCTGATTCACATAATCAATTGAATACCTAGTAGTCGTGGGTTGACCTGACATCTCCAGGTAATAACCATCCTGATTAGATGTCCTTCATGTTCTCCCAAGAGCTTGTCAACCAGAGTTTTGACAATGAGTCGCAGACAGGGCTACAGCAACTCAGAGCTCCCCCAGCAGCCTTGTCCCACTGTGGGCTCCAGAGCAGAGGAACTGAATCTGAGACATCTTCATCTCTTCCTTAATCTGCGGTTGGGCAGAGGCTCAGCTTTGTAGGAGATGTCTAAGGTTGGAGGTCATTGCTATAAGTGGTTTCTGCCAAACCCAAGCTACAGCTGCCTTTGTCACCAGAGTCCCACCTCTCTTTGTCCTTCACTGTGCTGAGGACAGGTCTTGGTGGGTCACCTGGAATTATTTGCAAGGAGAAATCTATGAAACTTTCTTCTGGACAGTGTGATCTCTGTCTCTTGTCTCTACTAGATCTGAAAGTGTCTTGTGGGAATCACAAAAGGGAGTGCCAGAGAACTTTGAATCTATTTTTGCATTTGTATGCAATAGCAGAAGCAATGGTCTGTCATGGGGATGACAAATATATCTTGACCTGCCTGAGAGTCACCCATCTAGTTGAGGATCTCAGGATGGGACTCTCTAGGGAACTGTGAGGGGCAAATGTCCTTCTGTTCTCACTGGAAAGCTGTAAGGCAGCTTTTTTTCCATCTACCAAACTATTTTCTTTATGATCAGAGGAACTGTGGAGTGAAAGCAGCAGCAAGACATCAAGGCCATGGAAAACGAAATGGAAATCAGGTGGCCCCTGAACTGCAGGTGTAGGATGTGTCTGCATGGGTGGGCCCCGGACTGAGGACCAGTGGTCTCTGGTGGCAGACTGACATAACACCAGAAGTCAACATCACTCCCAGAAGTCACGAGAACTCCACAGAGGCAGTACTTTCTCCAAATTTCTGTACACCTTGGCCAAGGCAGCCTAGGGTCTGAGCCTCCCTTCATTTGGTATTTATGAGATGCTCCCTGCTCTCCTAGGTAGTCTGGCTGAGTTCAAAGGCACTGCTGTATTTGCTTGGGTAAGGATTATTCTCAGGAGTAAATCTCCACAGGATCAGGCCCTAGGTACGCATGATAACATATTTACACTTTGATTTATTTCTTTTTTAAATGCCTGCAGTTTAAGCCTGTAGGTGCATTTACTCAACAAATCCTGCTTCCTAATGTTTTTTGGCAAAAGCTACCTTGGAAGGAAGAAAACCCACCCAAATAAAAAAATACTGAAATGGATGGCTGCCACAATAAAAAGGATCACCTGGAAGGCAACGTCTTCAGCCAGAGCTGTCCCGAGAGCCCTGCCTCTGTCCTAGCATGAGATAAAAGCCCCCGTGGACAGATGTGCCTGTGAAAGGTAAAAAACCCTGGATGTGCTGGATCAAAAGGCACTCGAATCTCTGAGCGGCAAACAGCCTCTAAAACCATCCTTCTTGGTCCTCCAGTGCCAGCACTGTCTCACACGCAGCTCTGTGAAACTTATTTCCCGTCCTGCCCTTCCAGGGATGAGGCTCCTTGCAGGGCTGTGATGGATTTGCTGTCCCTCTGCTCCCGCACAGCGGGGACCTCCTGCCCCTGGCGCCCTCCACCCCACTCCCGTGACAGTTAATCCAATAGCTGGGATTTAGGGGAGCTGCTTTCCATGCGTGGGCAGACAGGTACAGGGTTCCCAGGGGTGAGCGGGACCGGCACGACGGCCCCCAGCCTCCCGGCATGGTATGGTACGGCATTGCACGGCATGGCACGGCATGGCACGGCTCGACACGGCCCCGCGTGGGTCTGCGAGACACAGCCCACCCCGGCCCCGGGGAGGATGCTCATGGGTGGGAGGCGGCTCTTCCCACGCCTCCGGCCCTGGCGCCGCCAGACCCGCGGGCAGCGCTCGGTGAAGCCCATCGGGAGCGGTGCCACCCCCAGCCCCGCCGTGTTCCCGGGGCTGCCACCGGGCCGGGGCCTCGGGACGCCCCGTCGAGTCCGGCCCCGCCGGCAGCGGGCTGCGGCCGCTTTTCCCGTCCTCCAAACACCGTTTTCGGGGGCGCTTCCCCCCATCCCCCCGCCCCTGCCGTGCAGCCCCCGCCGCTACTTTTGCCCCGAGAGGGCAATTAGGGAAACAAACGGTTTGCAGCGATGAGCTGACTCCCTGCTTTGCATATTAATCGGGCGGGGGCACCTCCTAATGAACGGCCCGGCCGCGGGCTCCCACCGGGGCTTAAAAACACCCGGGCCGTGGGGGCCTGCCCACCCTCCCGGGGGATCGGCTGCGTGCCACGCGTGGGCACAGACACGAGGGGGGTTTGTACGGGTGTGTCGGCTTCTTCAGTGTGCCCCGAGGGGCTGGGGTGCCCACGGAGGGGTGAGGGTCCTGGGTGGCTCCTCAGGTCTGTGGAGATGCCACAGACCTCCTGGGGTTGCACCTCCCGATTTTGCAGGGGATCTGGTTATTTCTGTCGTCCAAGAGGAGAGGCAGAGGTGTATGGAAGGGGCTCTGCAGGGGCAACTGGGATCTAATTTAGGGATGTAAGTGCTGCCCATCTCATAGCCGGGAGGGATATTCCAGTGCTTGTTGACAGACCTGTACAGTTCTGCGTACAACATCTCTTTCCGGAATGCCTTTCAAATTTTATTTCAGAAACACAGCTGGGATGGCCCGGTTCTCTACAGTGGTACTAGGAATGGAGGATGAGTCCTGGGACAGCTCAGATTTTGGTAGAGTTAGCATTGCATGGATTGCTATAAAACCTTTAGCCTCTTGTCTAGGATTTTGCAATGACCAAGGGGACAGTAGTAAGCAGAGGTGTTACTATTGTAACAACACAAGTTGTTACTACTACTACTACTAAATATAATAATAACAACAACAACAACTAATAGATTGAATTTCTTATATCAAAGTGCTATTCAGAAATAACGCACAGCCAATTCCAAGTCAGCTTCCAGAAACCCTCGACTGCACTGACAGCACCCTGGGCAGCCAGGCTGGGAGAACTGGGGCAGTGGCGTTCGGGACAGCAAACTTGAGCGTTCACAGGCTCAGGAGAGGAGGTAAAGTGCCTGCAGCGCTTGTGTTTCTGGGTACTTCCCTCCCATGATCCACTAAAATACGGCACATCTTCTCTTGTTGAAACTGCATTGTGTTCAACGAGAGAAGAACTTTTTTTTTTAAAGGGAATCTGTGTTTTTTGAAGGCATTTGTATATTGGGATGTGTCGCGTCAGCTGAGAACAAATGTGCTGGATTAGGGGTTGTGATGTGGCTGGTGTGACCCACGTAACCGCATGTGCTGGCTGGGGACCGAGAAGGGGGCAAAAGAGCACTCTGAAAGATTAAGGAAGTCAAAAATCATTTTCGAAGAGAGACGAAAATAAAGCTGGCATGTATCTGTCTGTCTGGTTTTAATATACTTCCCAAGATGAGACTCTGGTTTGTGATTTTGGGTTGCTTTTTTTCTGCTCAGCACATTTTATGGAGTATTAAAAAAGCAGTCAGAAAGCTATCTGTTTCATCAATAGTTATCTCTTTTCTCTGTGAATTAGAGTTTGCTGAGAGTTTATTCTCTGCTTTTCATAGAAAAAAAAAAATCAAACTTTGTTGGTTACTTTGGTAACTGATTATTTTCCAGACAAATCACCTGTATATTACCTGGAATGCTTAAAAAAACCTAAATGTTTTTGGAGTTAAAAAAAACCAAAAGATACTTGATGGTTCCTAAATACTTTTCTCATAAGAATGCATTTTCTGTAGAAAGTATCACTGATTAAAAAAATCCCTAATATTCACCTGGAATTTTTATTTTCTTTTTTAATGATTCACCCCTCTTTGTAGTATATACATGCAGCTGTCTTCTTGCATGTCAAGTATTTTGGATGCAGTTGGTTTATTTAACATCTGCAACAAAAAATTAAGGAATTTTTAAAGCTGGTACCCACATCAGTATTTTGGCATCTAAACAAGCGGCCTCACTGTTTGGATGTGTGCACATTTTGCACATTTTCTCATCGTCTTTTGTCTTCTGTTAATAGGCAGGTCCCGTTATTGATGGGAAGCAACACGGGTAGCGCCCTGACAGTCCGTCTCTTTCTTTGGATGTGTAACTTCAGGCACCGCAACTTTGGCCGTGAATGCTTGGCCACGACCCATGTTATGCAGTCAGCAGGAATCTTAAATTATGATGATGGGTATTTATTGTTTGTGTTATGACATTTTCTAGGGATCCGGCTGAGCACTATGCCTGCTTCTTCCAGGCGTGGCTTGTACATGTGGGGAGAAATGGGGTTTGTCCTCCCGCATCCGTTGGCCGGATGAGGGGCAGGAGGGGAAGAGGAGTCGGCAGGACCAGCCCTGCACTGGCTGTCCCATGGCACGCTGTCCCAAGAGATGTGTAGATTTTAGGAAATGAGTCAAATGTTACCCTTTAAAAGGGGGTGCCTGGGCAGGGAGTTTGGAGAGTTCATTATGGCCACAGGGAGAGGGTTTTCGGAGGTCAGCAGGTGTTAGCAACAGCCCCTACCTCCTGGGCAGGGATCCCCGCAGGGTCCCCTGGGCTTGGGCTGTGGGGTGAGACCCATCTTGCTCTGTGCTGCTGTTTGATAAGCTCTGTCCCAGCTGGTTGCTTTCACAAGAGTTATTTTCAACCAGAGTATTAGGCAGCCAGATTAGGGTCTAAGGTTTGGCTATTGCATCTAGAGCAATGAGAGAAATTTAGTTTTGCAGATGTTATGGGAGAACAACCTGTTGGCTTCATCTGGAGCTGCACTTGTATAAGGAATCCCAGGCTTTTGTGGGCAAGATCCGGCTTACCACTTCTCTGCCCCCTACTTAGACTTCTCTTCAAGTCCTGTGTCTGCAAAGCATTTGCAGCTCCAATCTCTTGCTGTTGTCCTTCTCTGGCCAGCATTATGCTGGCTGTGGGGTTTCTGAGGTTTGGGAGCAAATGTGAAGGTACTGAATTGGAGTTACACTCTTCTGCCCAGTCTCTGGAGGGGATGCGTTGTTCACCAGCCATTTGCACATTAATGCTAAATAATACAAACCCTAGAAGAGCATCTCCTGGCATTTTTTCTTCTGACCTCCCTTTCAGATGCAAATTCTGCTTCTGAGAAGTCAATGGCTCCAAATCGTAAACCAGGTACTATTCTGTTAGGCTGGTGTCCCTGCTAAGAGCTACCTTGGCTTGGATTCTAAATGCAACCCCTAGTTTTAGAAGAGTTGCCCTAAAAGTCCAGGTTATTTCTAATAGCTGGGCAGCTGCAGACCAGTTAGGATGACAGCCCTTCTCTAGAAATGTCCCACGTTCATACTTTTATGTGCAGCACTGTAGCAGGAAAGCCTATGGCTATCAAGAAGGAGCAGGAGCCATGGTGGAGCACAGGCTAAGCCTATGTGCAGTCATTAAGTCTTAACCAGGCAGTGTCTGGGGCAGAGCATGGCCCAGGCTGGGTCCTGTGTGCCATCCCTTGGGTGCTGCGTGCCATCCCTCGGGTCCTTCGTGCCATCCCTGCTTGCTGCTGTGTGACTGCACCGGGGCTTTTGGTACGTGTGAGTGAACCCATAGCTATGGAAAATATGCAGCCTTAAAATTAATCTCATCTTAGAGGGGATCTCCCTGCACGCACCTCTAAACTCATCTTGTGCCTTGGATAAAGCCTGATTTTCCCCTGTTCTGGGGTATTTATACCTTTCAAACTGAGGCTGTTTCAACCACCTCCTGAAATGCAGCTTTGGCTTTCTAAAGCAGAGTGCTGGGGAGGTTGTTTTGGTTTCCTCTCCGTGTGGGGCTCTCTGTCTGCCTCTGCTTTGTCTGCCCCTCTGCCACCCTCCCTGAGCCTGACCCAGCCATGTGGCCAGGGATTCATGCCTTGGTTGGAGTTCTCTCATTTAATTTTCATGCATCATTTATAGCTTGCTGCGGTGATTTCATAAAGTGAATGTATGTAGTTAACGCAGGGGGCCGGCTGGGAGCCGGTAATGCAGCTATGACAGAATGGTTGCTCCCTGCCTTTGTCATTATTTTCTGTACTTGGAGTGTGTTGGTGAGAAACCACTTCTGGACCAAACATTCACAATTATTTTTCCCCGTGAAACTTGATTGCTTTCCTGAGGAAAAAAAAAAAAAGAAAAAAAGACTTACCTCCCCTCTCCTGGAAATCTGGAAAATTTCCCACACGCAACATCTGCCTTTCAGACGGATATCGTCACGGAGTGAAACCGAGCAGGGAGACCTGGAGGTGACTAATTTAAGAGGAGTGCAGGGCTCTGCTCCTGTGAAATGATGGTAACTCCTGAAGCTGAAAAACAACATCCAGCTGCCAGCAGGAGTTTACACAGGAAACTCGCCTTCTGGGGCGGGCAGCGGCACTCGTGGTCCTTGTGTTTTCCCCTTCTTGAGGCACGCTGTGTGACCTTCGATGGGCAAAGATAGGCTTGGAGAGGAGCTGGTGGAGAGATTTGGAGGTATAGTCGGGAGAGCAGGTGTCCTCCCTTCCCTGCCCTTTCACTTTTCTTGGGCCAGCCTGTTCATTTTACTAGTTTTATTGATATATTTAACAGATTTGCTTAGGCTGAGCAAGAGCATGCAGTGTTCGCATTTCTGCTCCGGTTGCTTGCATTAAGTTGTTTGCTGGGCTGATGTGTATCATGTCAGGCTAGAAATGACTAATGAGGAGAGGAGAGCCAGCGCATTCTTATTGATTTCCATCTGTTTTGACTGGCAGTGGTTGGAAATGGCACAGGAACTGTGTCTGTTTTGAAATGCCACATGTTCTTGTGTTTGTGCCACCAGTGAGAAGGTGGCTTTGAGCAGGGGTGGCCAACCAGCCACCATGGACCCCAAAACAAGGGCTATATATGAGTGGGCAAGTTTGATTAGTTATTTTTATTGGGCCAATTCAGTGCAACTCCCACCCCTGGGATTGGTGGAGGTTGGGCACCTTTTACACGGAGGATCTTCATGCTTACTGGGCTGGAGCTCTGATGAGGATGTGCGGGGTGTAGTGTGGTGGAGGAAGGAGACAATGAGCCAAGATGGAAACTGAAAGTGATATTTAGAGTATGGTTTTTCACCCAGGACAATGCCTGACCGGAAGGTTTAAACCCAGACATGCAGTAATGGCTTTTGAAGGCTTTGAAGGCTGTGCTTCTGCCACGAGAGTTGGGAATGGCAATCCTTTGAGAAGGAAAGAGGTTAGCAAGTACATCCAATCTCTCTGCTGGATGACATGCTGTAAAACCCGGACCGGGATACAGAACATAAAGCAGTGATAAGGAGACATGTTATGACCTTGTCAGCTATTAGCAGCTTACACAGCCTGCCAAGGAAAAACCAGCCTGCGTTACAGGGGCCATATGGTATTTTACTAACTCGGTGTATAAATCCCTAATACAATTAGAAGATCCAACTTCCATGCTGAATTAGAGCCTTTGTGCTGCTTTATCTGGAGGAATTTCTGGATTGCTCAAGATTACTGATATCAGGAAGGAAAAATGTCTATGAATGCAAAAGGGGCCGGGGTCCGTCAGTCTCCTGGGTGGAGCAGCCCTTTTGCTGGCCTCTGCTGTCAGAAATCCTCTTTCTGGCTTGCACAGCCCCTTGGGGGCTGCCTGGAGCTGGCCCTTGGGCTCTGGCGGTCCAACCTCACAGTAGCAGATGTCTGTTTTGTCAGAGAGAGTTTGTGCAGGATTCCTCAGCAAGGTCAGGATTTCTATAGGAGGCCAGCAGGAGCTATTGCTACCGGCGCTTCGAATAGAGTCAGGAGAAAAGAGGTAGCGTTGTACTCTTGGCTTCCTCTTCCCTGTTGGATTTTGTCTGGATCAAATGTACGAAAGCAGGAGGGAAAGAGGTGCCTGTTGTGTCTGGAGATGGCTCTGAGCATACCAGCTCTGAAGGTGCTCAGGTCCAGAGCATGGGCTGCAGGTGGTGATGGGCTTTGACAGGAGGTACCAGGGAAGGTGTCAGGTGGATTTGGGGATTTCTGGCTAAAGGCAGACATGTGCAATGCAGTCAGTGGAAGTGCAGCGCATCCAGGACTGGTTCTTTAAATGGTGGAGTTGGCCATTAACCAGCGAGAGGGGAAGAAAACATCAAAGCAAGGAAATGAACAGGCTTGATCAGAGATTTTTCTCCAAATCTGGCTTCTATGGGTAGGGAATACCATTGCAGAGCCAGAGATTGATTTTGTTTGCAGCCTTTTTGGGTTCCCATATCTCTATTATTCTTCCCCATGCTGTCCTCTCCACCAGCATTAGCTAATGAAGGGTGGCTGGGTGGTGGAGCTCCCTGGCACAGGGCTCTTGCCTGCTGCCTTGGAGAGGTGCCTCCGTGTCCATCAGAGGCTCAGTCCACCACCACCTCTGGATTTCTCTTTGGGCTGTAGTTTAAGATGCCAATCCCTGCTGATATCTGCAGTTGTGACTTGTGTTACCCTTCGAGGGAAAGGAAACTTGAAACCTTTGGAGTCCCATAGCACCCGCCATTGTGCAGGGACCCTTGGGGAGATACCAGCAGAGATCTTTGCTGCAGAAAGCTTGAACTCCAAACCTTGTGGGTGGGTTATTTGAGAAGCAGAATATGGCGAGAGCCAGTTCCCAGCAACTGATCTGCTTGAAGATTTTCCTCTTAAATATATTAAAAATGAGTGAAAATTTGGCAGTTTGGACTGGTTTTGGAGATGTGTGGACCATTAAACACCAGAACCTGCTGCTTGGTGAATCCCAGAAGAATTCAGCAACAAGTGACTGTAAAAATGTGGGTGAATATAAAAATGTGGGTGAATATAAAAATGCGGGTGAATATAAAAATGCAGCTCTTGCATGGAAAGACTTGATTTTTCCTGTGATTTCTCCTGTGCTGAGCACTGCAGCTGAAGGAGGGAATGTTGGGCTCTGGGTCCTTTGCTCAGTTCACTGTGACCCTTGGTGGGCCATCTTGTTTTCTTGACTGTAGCACTCTCCATGTGCTAGGATCATCCCTCTGAGGATAGGCACTTCCTCTTATGCACCATTTTTCTTGTCTGTCTCGGCCTGGACAGGTTTACCATGGTGTTACCCATGTCTTCTCCAGTGGTTACTGGAAAACTCTCCAGGAACATATCAAATTTCCTTCTTTATCCCAGTGTATGAACCTCCTCAAGAGATACCACTTGCAGATGAGAAGGGAGATGACCACCTTTTATTAATGAGCTTTGTTAAGTACTATGGAGTGACATGACTGGGCTTAATGATACCAGTACTGAGGGACAGCCTCGAAGCAGGCTGGGACGTGGTCTCACCTTCCCTACTGCTATTGCAAGTACTTTCTCCCTGCCTCAGTTTCTTCCTTTCGTAGTGCTGGCTGGAGAATGTGTCCTGCCCTGCTTTGTGCTTCTCACGGAGAGATATTACTGCTTTTATTTTCTTCGCTGTAAAGTGCCAGCCAGGCATTCAGTGAAACAGCCTCCCTTTTATCTGGGTTGGAGGGAACATGGCTTTTGTCTGAATGGTTATAGCTGTTTAATCTGATCAGATGTCTTCTATGACTACACAAAGCCTGGTTTTTGGCTGCACTGTCTCTCTTTTTCATGCATACCTATTTCCAAGCAAATCACTCTGTGCTGGAGCATGTAATTGCAAAGTGCGGCCCTGGCTCTGCCCTCCCGCTGGAGGAGACCAGGAGATGGGAGCGATTTACCCGGGGGCTTGTCAGGTGGTGGTAACAGTCAATTTAAAGCCTGGAAGAGGGAAGTGCCGTGGGGTGATGCGTGTGAATAAAAAATACGCTTTTAGCAGGAGCCAGATCTTACAGGTTCCTGAGGAAAGACCTCAGCCCGGTGAGTCCTGTGTCCCCATGTCCCCATGTCCTCATGTCCTCATGTCCCTGCTGCAAGTGGTGATGGGCTCATCTCGCTGGGATAGGAGCCACCGTCTCCAGATGCATTTCACCTCTTCTCTGGCAGCTCGTGTCAGGATGGGGTGAGGGTGATGCCCAACCACTTTCCCCTGGTCCCCACAGCTCTGCGTGCAGCAGCCCCCGAGCGAGGGTGATGGATTAGGGGCAGTGACGTCTTTCTTGCTGTGCCCATCTGGCTGCAGGTTTCTGTGCACAACTTGCATTTGTTTTGATGGCTGAACTGCAGTAATGCATCGACTACCTGAAGTTTTCATTGAGGTGAGCCTCATTTGTTGGTCCCTCCTGTAGTAATTCCTGCTTGCTCAGAGCTTGGCTTCTCCAAGCCCATAGTCGGGCTGTCTCACCTTTTTGTTTTTAAAAACTGGAGAAGCTCTTAGATGGTGTTACAACCCCAGAGCATTTTTAACAGGAATACAAATATATATATACACCATCAGGAATGAAACTGCTAAAAGCTCCTTCAATGAAATGGCCAATATGGTGGCAAAAAATTCAGAGGAAATGGACATTATCTGCTGATTGACCTTCTTGGTGTGTTAAACAGCTTTTTCTCTTGCCTTGAGGCATCTGCCTGCCTGACATGGCCAATTATCCTATGATAACGTCAACTTCATTGGGTCTTATTGCTTCATTATGAATCTGCTTCAGCTGATAATACATTGCGATTAGTAGGCAAACATTCTTGGGAAGGCAGATTACTCCTCACCCACCGTTCAGCCTCAGAGCGGTGCAGTTTGTCTGTCTGTGGTAGAAGGCAGCTATATGTGGAAGGTCCTTTCCACCTCCCGGGAGCAGCTCACGCAGCTCTGACAGCGGTGATGCTGCTTCCCCTGCTTCCTCCTCTCAGCTTTCCATCATCTCCCTTGGTGTTTGGATCTTTTTTTTGCCCAAGTGAAAGAATTTGTAAACATTTTCATTTAGGGCAGGAAAAGTGCCAGCACATAGCTGCCATTGGGAGAATAAAAATACCACCGCTCAGCCCTTGGTTGTCTGGAGCACCAAATCCTTCTCTCTCATAATCAGAGCTGCATAATGGCTTTGTGCCACAATCCAACCTGGAATTCCTCCCTTTCTGTCCGTGTCACTGAAAGGAGAGAGAGCCTCTGCACAAAAGCTCTTTATCCTTCCACCTGTTTTCTCCTCCTGGCCCATGGTGGAGCAGAGCTTCTGGCCATGATAGTGATTGGTGCTGGCGCAGAAGGAAATGCGACACACTACAAGCCTGTTTCCTTTGCATGTTCCCAAGATGATGTCGATGCTTAGAGTTTTGCTGTGAGCCCGCTGGGGTTTTGCTCAGTGCACCATTCCTGGAGTCCTGTGGGCGTGAGAGACCCCCCACTCACACTGAAACAGGGTGAGTGTGCAAGCCCCTGGGACCTGCCCTGTGCAGGGAGTCACCAGACAGCAGGGTCCTGCCCAGGCTGGGGGTCTGCCTGTCCCCGAGGCCCATCTCCCGGCAGTGCCCACTCTGCAGGCAGGGCAGGGCAGGGCAGAAGCCATTTTGCAGCTGGGGCTTTGTCCATGGCTGGAGGACAGCTAGGGTGCAGACAGGAGCAGCTGAGGAGGGGAGATCAGAGGCTTAAGGAAGCCAGTGGAAATCAGCCAGGCCTGGTGCAGCTGAAGAGGGAAGATCAGAGTCCCGGAGCAGCTGCAGGGGAGATTGGATTAGTAGTTGGGAGATTGGAAGCCCACACTGGCAAGGGAGGGTGGGTGGACCAGACAGGTGAGGAGATCAGAAACCCCGCTAGCGCACGAAGGTGTTCAGGTGGGTCAGGACAGCTGATGGGGGTGAGACCAGATGGGGTGAGTGGTTTGCCCGTGCTGTCTGTATCCACTGAACTTTAACGTGCATTGGCGCATTGGGGTTGCATCCCCCCACAGTCACACCGTGTCCCCAGCACAGTGGCAGGAGCTCCTACCCTGACGAATCTGCGTGACGCAAAATGCAGCACGGGTGATAATGTAGCGGCTCTTCCCAGGGACACCATCTGGGTGAGTGGCTGTTTGCAGCAGGGAGGCACCACAGCAATTATACTGTATTTCAGTCAAGAGTTCCCAAGAGCTGCTAAAATGCCGCAATCCCTGCTAAGACCCTGACTGCATCACTGCAAAACGCTCTTTCCCACCTGCAGGCACCATCCTCCGAAGGCTGTGTTTGGCTAAATAGAGCCTCGACATCCTGCTCCTGCCCATCCGAGCGTGGAAACGCAGCACAGCGATCGTAAGGGAGAAGGAGCTGTTTAAGACAGATAACTGGTAAAACAGTGGCTGTGCTGTTTCAGCTCATGCATGGCTGTGGAGGTGGCACATCAGTGTCACCATGCAGTTCCACCGCCCCTGCAGACCACCCCTGGTCATCTCCGCACCTCTTCTTGGAGCACCAGCTCCAGACAAACACCCCCATTATCTGTTCTGGCAGCCATCCCCCTCCTGCTGCAATCTCGGGCAGCCCCGACCTATGGAGAGCAGCCCCTCGGGAGGGTGGGTTGGGACACGGGGAGGTGAGACGTGGCTGGCAGAGGGGACAGCCCCTGGGGAAGGTGGGCTCCTGCCTCTGCTGCAGGCAGCTGGGCAGCACTTAGGAGGTTTGTGCTTCTCTGCCTGGTCTTCCCAAAGGACAACTAGGAGTGGAGATGGAAGGGAAAGCTTTCTAGAGAAGAGGGCACCGATCACTTCTCCAGTGTGTGCTGTCCTGACAGTAATTGCCTATTAATATTCTCTTTTTTGTGCCTCTTCCCCTCCTTCCCTCAAGCCATGTGGCTTCGCTTCCCAGTGCTGCTTGCTGTGGTGGCAATGCCTGAACATGATGCAGAGGTGTTGGGTCACCTTCCAGAGCTGCAGGGATACCCAGTGGGGGGATGACCAGGGGTCGCTCAGTGGTGCCCCTAAACCCACTGGCCTTGGTTTTGGGATTGCTGGTGCCTTGATGAAAGGGATGGAGCTCCCACCTTCAGAGGTGTCATCGTGGACCTTTGCCACGTGGACCTTTGCAACCACAGCTGGTGGGGATAGTCTATGCTGGGCTCCTGCCAGCCCAGCTTTTGGTGTCCTCCAGGTGCTGGTAAGAGCTGTGGGTGGCTGGATGGAGGCAGGTTTATGGAGCACAGCTAATTGTTTCGTTG
Source organism: Aramus guarauna (assembly GCA_013400195.1). Taxonomy (NCBI): domain Eukaryota; kingdom Metazoa; phylum Chordata; class Aves; order Gruiformes; family Aramidae; genus Aramus; species Aramus guarauna. Next base: position 252,766 of record VXBL01005738.1, on the reverse strand, counting down.
TGCCTTTCAGGCCCCAAAGGTGGGCTCACGGTCTGAGGGCACAGGATCCAAAGGGAAGAGAGTAGAGCAGGACCATTCAGAGCAGTCTTGGGTTTGGTTTTGCAGTCACAGGCAAGATATGGATGAACCTTATATGGCATTTCCTGATGTTTTTCTGTTGCGTCGCCCACTTTCTGCTGTTCCCAGCTTGGATTTGTTATTTTCTGATGTTTCACTGACATGGGAGATGGGCCCAGAGGTGATGGAGGGCACCGCAGCACAAGCCAAGCATTCCTGCACTGGCACCAGCCCCACTGCCAGGAGCTGCGTTGGAGCCAGTGGGCTCAGTCCCTCTGGACTCACTTCATCCCATCTCAGCCCAGCTGTTCAGGGTGGCCTCCTCTGCAGCCCTGGTTACATCTCTGCTGTGTAAGATGTGTAGAAAGCAATGTGTCGGCACATGGCAAAATACTGAGGTGATGGATGTTGCAGTTCAGATGATGTTCTCGTTGCTCAAAACGGTTTTATAGCAGAGGTGGGAAGATAATTACTTAAGCACAGCTGATGTCAGAGACACAAGTAGAAGGAAGGAAGGTGTTTCACCTGGGTGAGGATGGCAGGGTTTTGGCCATATTGGGTCCAGCATCTGAAAAGCTAAACTTAAAATAGCCCATCAGGAAGATGTTGCCAGCACCACACCTGGCATCTCACACCCGCCATCCTGAGCACCTCGCGTTCAGGATGCTGAGCATCTCCCTGCTCTGGTGGCACACAGAGCTCCAGTCCACATACATGGGGTTCCTAAAGCTACAGCAGATCCTGCCCCGTGGAAGCTGCAACTGTCACCTGCCGGGGCTTGGGATGTGCCTGGAAGGTGGCTTAAATGGAAGGCTAAGACAAGCTCATGCAAAAAGGTAACAGCTGAGAAAGTGGAAACCTGTAAAATCTTTGAGCCATGTTATTTGCTAAGCTGATAAAAGGTAGAGTGCGTACATTTATGAACAGGGGAAATCCCTGCTGTATTCACATGGGCTGCTCACGGTTTTGTAGTTAAGTAAATATAGTTCAGAATAAGAACAGTTTAAAGGGAATTTGAGTACATAATGAAGCTCAGAGAATTAACTGAATAGCTTTCATTTGGGATTACAAAAACACAGTGTAGTATAATGTTTAAATACCAATGTGGCTTCGATATTACATAAAATAACCAAACAGAAAGAAAACCACTGTTCTATCCTAACATCAGCTGGTAACCTTATTACTGAATTAATATAACCACATCCATTGTGATCACCATTTTTCCCCTAAGTTGACAGACTAGGTGAAGGAATGAAAAAATGTCAGAAAAGGAGTGCACGTTGGTTTTGAAGCTCATCTAGCTGCAAAGCCTGATGCAAAGCAAAGTCTGATGACCCAGGCTACACCGTGCTGCCAAAATGCTGCTGCCCCAGCATTGGATGGGGCAGGAGAGAAGCCTTGATTTTGGGGCAGGTGGAAGAGGCTAGGAGGATGCCTCACACTGCTGGTGTCAGCCTTCACATAGCATGGGGAAGACTTTGTGTTTCTGGGTAGGGAACGCGAGTTTAAACTATTGAATTCATTGTAGGAGGAGAAGGAGGTGAGAGGGGTGAAGGTGTGCAGTGGCTGCTGGTTTTCAGAGGGAAATCCCAGGTGTCTCAGTCTCCTGTAGTGCACATGGCTTTTGGGCTCAGGCAGGACATCCCGTGGGCCATTGGTGCAGAGACTACCAGTTGGGGCATGGTATGTCCTGCGATGGATGTTGTCTGTGAAGAATTTACTGGGGGTTTGTGGCTTTGGTCTATCTGTCGTTATTGGGAGACTGAAAGATCTCCCTTGTTTGGCTTTCCTGAGTGATGCACTGCTCTGACGGCTATCCTTGCTGCAGCATCCTGGGGGAATGGGGAGGCATGTGCAGGAGGAGCAAATGCTCCCCAGCTGCACCCATCCACAGCATCTCTGAGGGCAGGGGAGTCCCAGCACAAGGAAGCTGGGAGGAAGTAATGAGCAGTGAGCATCAGGAGATTAGGGGGAAATAAGTTATAAATGAGTCATAGTAATAAAAATTAACTATGTCCTTTTTCAGTGGAGTTTTTGCCCAAAGGGTCACCACTTATGTCTGTGATTTGGGGTAAGAACCATGTGTTGTGGTCAAACCAGGGGCTGGCCATGGGGATCAGCACTGGGGATGTTTGTTCATGGCATCTGCAGGCGTGGTGTAAGCAGGATACTGGTATGGCTCCTTCGAAACCATTTTTTCACAGTGCGCAGGAACAGTGGCCAGTGTTTTCAGTGCTTTGGCATCTTCAGGGTCTCCCACTGGTACATGCATCTTCTGGCTGCCTCACTGGGGGCTGAGGTGCGAAGGGTGGTGGAGCCCCTGGTCATGCACCCAGGTGTACTGCAGACCTCATAGTGCTATTTGCAGAAGATGCCAAGATGGCTTGGTCCAGGGAAAACAAATGCCTTCACATCCATGTTCATAGCCACAATGATTTGCTCAGCTTTGAATTATAGAAATATTTCTCCAAATGTTTTGAACTCTGGAATAATGCTGCTCACCAAACCTAATACCTAAAAGGCCTCTTTTATGTGACTATTACTTTGGTGACCAAAGTGCCAGGGTTTTACAAGAGCTGCTTATCCTTTGATAAAACAAAATCAGTGAATTTATGCTGACAGCTTCAGATGCTGCAGAAACCTGAGCAACCTTTCACCAGCATATGTTGCTTGCTGGATCCTTCCTTAAGAACAAACCGCAGAAGCATCTTTAGTAATTTAATGAGCAATAAAGAAGACTATAAAAAAACAAGGATAATTAAATGCAATGATAGATTTTAGCACCCTAAATGGTTACCAGAAGTGCTTAATCAAAACTAAGGTTTGTGCTAGGCAGAATGAATAGCTCTTTGTTGCCCCATAATAGAAAGCATTTAAAAATAAAATGCAAAGAAAGATTTGGGATAGCGTTGGAATGACAGAATCATTAAAAATCATCACAGCCTGGCTCCTGATGCCCTTCTGATGCTTGAGTAAAATAAATAAAGCAAAATTAGGGAGCTGTTTTGTATATTGCTTTGATCTTTGTTTCACCTTTTGAAAATATTTATGAAGGGTACTTTAATACAATTTGGCTTGTAATTTTTCGATTTGGAAGAAGAACAAATAGATTGACAGTGTTAAAGGTTAGACAGTGATGTGTGGGTTGGTTGTTGTTTTTTTTTTTTTTTCCCTTCAGCCTACTGTTCTGGGAGGTAAATCCTAGAGCATGAAACATTGGGTACCTAGGCAGGGCGAAGGGCGGTGTGCGTGCATGTGTGCTGTCAGGATGGAGTGTGCACGTATTCCAGCCGCGCTGCCGCTCTCATTTCAACAGCACAAATAGGAAACTAAGGCAGACACCAGCATTGCCACAGACTCTTTCTTAATACAATAGTCTTTAGGAAAATCTGTGGATTCATTACACATTTTCATGCAGTAACATGATGCTAATTGTTTACTACCTTTGCTTATGTAAGTTATCTTAATTGGAAAATTCTTTAGTGTGTAATTGTGATAGAGAATTAAAGAAATGAGGAAATACAGAGGACATCAAGGCAATCCTGTGTAGAGGATACTCTGGTGTGATTCAGGGTGACCTAATCAGTTAACTCAGGCACTAATTTCTCAGACAGGTACAAAAGTCCTTGAAACACATGGGCTGTAATTCCAACCGCTAATGGCCTGATCCTGCCCTCTTTCCCTCCCGAGTCCTCCCCATGACCTAGGAGGGAAGGGACGAGAGGGGCTGCAGAGGGGACCTGACCCTGAGTCTCTGCTGGTGGGACCACAGCAGCTCAGCTTGGTGGTACCTGAGTGGGCGCAGCATTTTTCATGGAAACATCTTGTTTGCAAAGAAATAAAGAGGGATCTTTGCGCTGGGTTTGGGTTCCTGGGCTGTACGTTGTTGGCCAGAGTCACTTGCCTCTTGTTGGTTGCTGGAAATTTGTATTGCCCAGTGAAAAAACATGACCTTGGAGAAGTCTTTGAGCAAATAACCAGGGCAGAGCTTTGTTGTTGAGGAGTGTGAACAGCCTGACCTGCAGGCACCAACACACTCAGCACTGCAGTTGATGTGAGGTGTGAATCGGATGGTGCTCCTCAATCAAATACTGTCACTTTCTCGTCTTGGTGGTTTTAGCGAGTTTAAAAAAAATAACCCAGCAACAAGGGAACTGCAGCCAACCTCTGCGTGTGTGACAGGTGAGGTGTTTGGGCTCAGTTCTCCTGGTTACCCCTTTGCAGCTCACTTTGTACCTGGGCTAATTACCATAGAGATACTTTCCCAAGGCTGTAGATTGTCCTGGTTGCTTCAGGATAAGCTGGGATATGGTCAGGAGCCTTCTTGGAGTAAGGTGATGTAGTGCTGTTAAATTGAGAGACCTATGGAAATGTACGGAAAAAAGCAAAGCAGCTTGTTTTGGCTCAGAAAGGGCAGGTGTCAGCAGGGGAGGTAGTTTCTCCACAGGGAATGTCTCTGTGCAGCAGCCAGCGTGGGAAGCCAGGATGGCCCCTCTCTCCACTCCAGGGCACGGCCATCTCGCCCCATGCATGAGGCTGTTTGTCCTCCTTGCCGTGCTGCAGGTTGTCCTGGCTCTTACCCTTAGGGTGCTGCCACACAGGATGCTCGCCAACATGCGCAGGGCTCCCAGGTCGTGTCCCCACCACCCTCGCAGGGCAGGATCCCTGGCTCTGAGACCCCTCTCCTCCCCTGGGGATGTCAGCCTGCAGAAGGTGCATCTCCCCATCCTGGTGCAATGTGCAGAAGATCTTGGCAGCCTCATCTCGGCGGCTGCTGTCACCCACTGGTGCACAGCACCACGGGGCTGGGGAGAGGCTTGGAGAGGTGGGGAGCATCATGGCCCCATAAAGAGCTGTCCCGCTGCGGTCCCGGCTGCTGTGGGTGCATGCAACGGCGCCAAGGCAGGTGTCGGCATCGCGGCCGTGGTGCGGCACAGGCAGACCGTGCCACGGGGATGCCTCCACCCGCTTTGTTAGGGGTGCAGGGTGGAACCAATGCAGAAGACTTCAAAGCTCCCCTGTGTCATCCAGCCTGGAGCCGCCTTGCTGCAGCCTTTTTCACCAGCGATTAGACACGTAGGTAGGTAGATGAGCGGAAATGCTGGGCCGTGCCCCCCTTGTCCCCCGCCAGCCCCTTTGTGCTCCCTGCCACAACCCCGACCAGGAGCAGCCCAGCCTTTTTGCCCGTATTATTCTCACCATCTCCCTGACAGGCGTAGTAATATACTGAGCTATCTCAAGCTGGGACTGTTTGAATGAGAGATTTAAAAAAAAAAAAAAAAAATATTAAGAGTGAGATTTCAAGTGTTTCACTGGAACTTGGTGCTACAAACTGCTTCGTCAGGAGGGTGCGGGGATGGGGGAGCCAAAATTACAGCCAGGGAGAGGGGAGGCTGCCCGCAGGAGCAGGCAGTGCCATGTACGTGTTACCATCACTTAATACATGTTATCCAGGAGAGTGGAGTGTGTTTGTGATCGGATGGGACTCTCCGACTGCTGCACTCAAAATGTTTTATTACTGTGATTCAGCAGCTCCTCTAACGGGAGGATGTGTGTCACTCCTTAAGGGCCGAGATGTAGTTAAGTCTTTTTCAGTATGAAATCCCCAAACAATGTCTTTGCAGTCTGCTGCAATGGTATTTCACTGTACCATATGACTGGAAGAGTTGTGTCCTGGATCACTATCATTGATCAGAATCTAGCCTTATTTAAAGGGGAGACAAAAAAAAAAGCAAATTTCCTTCTTTTTTTATGAGACTTATTTTTTCTTAATTTTGTTTATTGGGATTCACATCATATTTTCATAAGAGAATCTACTTTTGATGCTATGTAAAGATTGACAATCTGGAGCATCATAAAGAAGAATGCATGTGAAATACTTGCTCAGTCGAGTCTCAGAGGCGCTAGGCTGTCCGAAAGTATTAATGCAGGCAGGCTCCAAGTAAAGGAGTTTTTGCAGCTCCAACAGACTTATTAATTTTGAAGGGTGTTTCTTTGAGCATTAAGCCTTTCTCATGCTACATGCTGTTTGCACTCTTTGTCTTACAAACCTTTTAAAATTTATCCCAGGATGCTTCAAGTTGAGACTTTTGCTTTTTGGGGATTTTTTTGTGGGTTGTTTTTTGTTGTTGTTGTTGCCTCTTTTTTGCCTTAACTCAGTGAACTAAGAGCTGACAAAGGGCTAGGTGAAAATTTTAAACTCCCTGCAGGATGGTTTCAGAAAATATTATATGGAAAGAGGAAAAACAAAAGCACATGTTGCCAAATGTATGCATATTTTACATCGGTGTTTTATATTGTAAAAATGGCTGTTTTGTAAGTATTTTCAAGATGTAGAGGGAATACGCTAAATGAAATATTCAAATACTTTGGCAACTCCCGCACACTTTTTTTTTTTTTTGTATCATAAAGCACTTGTTCTGTAACTGGGTATGACATTTATTGAAGAGTAGTGGGTTTACCAGTTCTCATAAACAATTTCCATAGTTACCAAGGTGGTGTGGCTGCAGAAATCAAAGTACTGACGGCATTAAAAAGTAGTGGGTTTGTAAATGAAAGCAGAGGTGTAGTGAGTAACTTTTGTTTAAGTATGTTGTCTTAGGAATCTTAGGACTTGATCTGGTGCTGGTGCAAGCGGGTCCAACGGCCCTGCAGCCAGGGATGCCCATGGCATCGCACCCGTTTATAGCCGGAGGGGGGAACCTGTCTCTTGGCTCAACTCTGTGTCCATTCACAACCCAGGTCTCAAGCACGTCCCTCTGAGGATGTGAACGTTTGTGCAAACCTCGCTGGCCTGCAGGGTTGGTGAGTGGTTGTAAGTGCTCAGTGGAGGCCACCGGAGTCAGCTGGAGCTGCTGATTTTGTGGAGCTTTGGATCCAACCCCTAGACCAATGCAATTATTTCTGGTTTGCACCATCACGAATCCTGAGCGTATTTTCTGTGTGTGCCAGCACCAATGGTAGATGTCACAAATACATTCAACAAAGAGAAAAATGGTTTCTTATGATGATACTTGAGAAATGAGTTATGATATTGCTGGTCTTTGAGGTTTGTTGGGGGTCACCATAAATTTCTGGGCTCTACATAAGAATCTCAATTTTTAGGGTCAAAAAATGTGATTTGGAGAATCAAAAAGCCAGAAACTTTTAGAAGGACTAAAGACATTCTTCAGAACGAGCTGTGTGCTTTCTAAGCTTAACTTGTGATTCAGGAGACATGAACTTACGTTGCCAAATATGGACCCCCTCCAGCATCCCTGGGTCTCTGACGCACATCAGGCAGTGGCTGCTGCAGATGGGCAAAGACGAGGTCTGCTTCCATGGGCTGTCCTCTTAGAGGGGAAATCTCAGTCTCCAGTACGGCAGCTCATGTCTGAGGGGACCTGGAAGAGCTGACATGGAAAGATTGCCCGCTCAGTGTCAGCTCTATAAATAGTGCTATTAAATCTGACTTTTAAAAGCACTGAAAAGTCCGGTGAGATGAGACACGCAGCCAGGAAGCACTTATGGCTGGGGTGTGTCTGCCCACCAAGGTGAAATGCTGAAGCATCTGCTGTTCAGCTGTCCTGAGGCTGCTGTAAAGCCCAGTGAAATCTCAAAAAACCTGTAACAGGACTTTTCCTGCCTTGCTGCTGCCGGGGCGGTGGGACAGCATGGGGAGGGCTGGCAGGCACCCGCTCCACATCTGGGCTGTATCTTCAGCATTCAGGTTCTGGCCTCCCAGAAGCTGGTGTATCCACGCTAATCAGCAACACCTTGGTTTAATATATACTGAAACAGGTTTTTCATGCTTTACATATAAAATGCTATATCAAGAACATATTAATGTTCTTGAGCCAAGACTATTCGGGCAGAAAAATGCCAACGAAGTATGACCGAATCCATGTGAAAATGAAGTGTTTGCTTGAAGGAATTAAAGCACATTTAAAATATTCAAGTTCACTGATTGGAAACATTATTACATCTTCCTGGTGGTGAAATAGCGAGCTGCAATTTCTGCTCCTTTCTTCACAGGTCCCGTGTTAGCTTGAGGGGATTGAGAGGATTCGTGGACTAGAAAGTAACAGACAGGGAACGCAGAGAACTTCAGCTGTGATAAAGGTACCTGTGTGCGATTGAGTTATTAATTTAAATAAAAATATCAGTAGTGCATATACGTCACATCTCAACCAGAGGCAGCTCTGCCTGTTCGAAGTTGGCAGTTTGCTTTCCAACTTCTTCACACCTTGCTTTTCTCAGATTTGTGCTTTGAGAATTTAGAGCTGCAGGACCACCTCCTCTGCTGCTTTTCTGGCAAACACCCTTGCATGGGGTGGGGAAAGACATCAGAGAGGTGACCTCTTTAATTCTCACACCTTCCCCTTCAAAACAGGAAACTCTGGGAGTTTCTTCTAAGAGAAGATGCTAACAGACTGGGAATGTTTACTAATATACCACTTTCTGAGGGTAAACAGTTTATTGATATTTTCCTGGAATTCTTTATCTCACTCTTTTGCATCGCTTTTCTCTCCCCCCCGGGGAGCATATGTGGGTTTGGGTGTTTATCTTCTCTGAGCTGTGCTCCTGAGGAGTTGTCACAGGCTGGTTTTGCTGCAAAGGGGGGAGGTGAACATGGGGGCTGTGGGTGCTGTCCTGTCCCCAACAACGGAGCTTTGCAGGGGCACCGGCCAGAGGTGCTGAGCCTGTGGGTTTGGTTGTCCATGTGGGCAGATGGAGCTTGAGCAGGAAGAGCTGCATTCCTGGGGAGCACCGAGGCAGGGGTAGAGCTTGGGGCTGCCTCCAAGGCCCTTCACCTGCCCAGGTATCCCAGCTCCAGTGGGGGCCACAGTGCCTCATGATGTCACACCATGGCTCTGCAGGACTGGGGGGGATGACAAGGCCTCCCAGGGTGACATCTCAGCAGAGTCGCCCCCAGGCCAGCACGGTGGGGAGCATTGCTGCTGGTACCCCCCGGCTCTCCCAGGGGAGCAGGCGTGTCTTGCCCACACAGCCCAGGGTGGCTTTGATTGCCACCACACAGCGTTGTCACCCCCTGCCCAATCTTGGGTCCAACTCAGGGGTGGGGAGGGATGAACCAGGGCTGGTCCCAGCCCCATCGCTGGCTTCCACCCAGGAGGTGGCTGTTTCTGTCCTTGCAGGGTCTCATAAACAGAGGGGGCAAAGCTGTTTCTTTTCTTGCTGTTCCTGTGCTGCTTCCTGAGGCTCATTTCTCCAGCAGTCAGTCCCTCCCGACCCCCTCCTCTCTGGCAACTGTGTGGCTTTACGATGGCAAAAAAAAAGTGGTCCCCAGATAACTATTTGGTATAAGCAAACCATGCGGCTTTAATGGAATTACCTCAGCTCTGCTAGTAAATAATTTATAGGAGGCAGTAAATAAAATATGTTTCTGTGTTCTTAAAAAAAAGAGTTGTCAGCCGGCAAACGCCCGCTGAGGGGGGAGTTAACCCAGAACTTGCCCCACCACAGAGCTCCTGGCCAGGAATGGGACTTGGTGGGGAAAGCATCCAAGCTCAGAAGAGCTGAGGGGTGGGGGGATTGGAGAAGCCGTGGGGCTGGATGGGGGCCCTGGGGGTGCTCACTGACTGGCCGCTGGCTATGTGCATCTGTCTGTCCGTCTGTCCAGCAGGGCATTTCCGAGGTTGCCTCCCCGTAGCCTTGACCATGAAACCTGAGTCCGCACCGCTTGACCTGAATTTCCGAGGCACCCGCTGCAGCCCCGCAGTGTCACCGAGCCCCAATTGAAACCCAACCTCTGTCACTAATGGCATTAACGGGAGCTGCGGGGCCGGGGCAGGCGGCAGCCCGGGGGTGCCCGGAGGGCCTAGGGAGGGATGCTCGGAGGGGTGCACCGAGAGGGATGCGGGATGCCTGGGGGAGAACAGGAAGGGTACCCAGNAATAAAAATATCAGTAGTGCATATACGTCACATCTCAACCAGAGGCAGCTCTGCCTGTTCGAAGTTGGCAGTTTGCTTTCCAACTTCTTCACACCTTGCTTTTCTCAGATTTGTGCTTTGAGAATTTAGAGCTGCAGGACCACCTCCTCTGCTGCTTTTCTGGCAAACACCCTTGCATGGGGTGGGGAAAGACATCAGAGAGGTGACCTCTTTAATTCTCACACCTTCCCCTTCAAAACAGGAAACTCTGGGAGTTTCTTCTAAGAGAAGATGCTAACAGACTGGGAATGTTTACTAATATACCACTTTCTGAGGGTAAACAGTTTATTGATATTTACCTGGAATTCTTTATCTCACTCTTTTGCATCGCTTTTCTCTCCCCCCCGGGGAGCATATGTGGGTTTGGGTGTTTATCTTCTCTGAGCTGTGCTCCTGAGGAGTTGTCACAGGCTGGTTTTGCTGCAAAGGGGGGAGGTGAACATGGGGGCTGTGGGTGCTGTCCTGTCCCCAACAACGGAGCTTTGCAGGGGCACCGGCCAGAGGTGCTGAGCCTGTGGGTTTGGTTGTCCATGTGGGCAGATGGAGCTTGAGCAGGAAGAGCTGCATTCCTGGGGAGCACCGAGGCAGGGGTAGAGCTTGGGGCTGCCTCCAAGGCCCTTCACCTGCCCAGGTATCCCAGCTCCAGGGGGGGCCACAGTGCCTCATGATGTCACACCATGGCTCTGCAGGACTGGGGGGGATGACAAGGCCTCCCAGGGTGACATCTCAGCAGAGTCGCCCCCAGGCCAGCACGGTGGGGAGCATTGCTGCTGGTACCCCCCGGCTCTCCCAGGGGAGCAGGCGTGTCTTGCCCACACAGCCCAGGGTGGCTTTGATTGCCACCACACAGCGTTGTCACCCCCTGCCCAATCTTGGGTCCAACTCGGGTGGGGAGGGATGAACCAGGGCTGGTCCCAGCCCCATCGCTGGCTTCCACCCAGGAGGTGGCTGTTTCTGTCCTTGCAGGGTCTCATAAACAGAGGGGGCAAAGCTGTTTCTTTTCTTGCTGTTCCTGTGCTGCTTCCTGAGGCTCATTTCTCCAGCAGTCAGTCCCTCCCGACCCCCTCCTCTCTGGCAACTGTGTGGCTTTACGATGGCAAAAAAAAAGTGGTCCCCAGATAACTATTTGGTATAAGCAAACCATGCGGCTTTAATGGAATTACCTCAGCTCTGCTAGTAAATAATTTATAGGAGGCAGTAAATAAAATATGTTTCTGTGTTCTTAAAAAAAAGAGTTGTCAGCCGGCAAACGCCCGCTGAGGGGGGAGTTAACCCAGAACTTGCCCCACCACAGAGCTCCTGGCCAGGAATGGGACTTGGTGGGGAAAGCATCCAAGCTCAGAAGAGCTGAGGGGTGGGGGGATTGGAGAAGCCGTGGGGCTGGATGGGGGCCCTGGGGGTGCTCACTGACTGGCCGCTGGCTATGTGCATCTGTCTGTCCGTCTGTCCAGCAGGGCATTTCCGAGGTTGCCTCCCCGTAGCCTTGACCATGAAACCTGAGTCCGCACCGCTTGACCTGAATTTCCGAGGCACCCGCTGCAGCCCCGCAGTGTCACCGAGCCCCGATTGAAACCCGACCTCTGTCACTAATGGCATTAACGGGAGCTGCGGGGCCGGGGCAGGCGGCAGCCCGGGGGTGCCCGGAGGGCCTAGGGAGGGATGCTCGGAGGGGTGCACCGAGAGGGATGCGGGATGCCTGGGGGAGAACAGGAAGGGTACCCAGATGGGGATGGATGGATGGATGGATGGATGGATGGATGGATGGATGGAGGGGTGCCCAGGGAGGAACAGGCGTGCACGGAGAGGGGCATAGGGCCGGCTGCCGTGCCCCTGCCCGGGGCTGTATCCCCCCTCCACCCCTTTGGGGGTGCTCGGCCCCCCCGTCCCCGGGGATGCGCTGCCCGGCGGCGCCACGGCCGGGGCTCGACCCGGTCCAGCCCGGCCCGGGGGGGGCCGCAGCCGGTCCCCCGCTGGCGTGGGGGAGTTCGGGCCGGGGAAGGCGGCAGCGGAGATTTACGATGCGGGAGGACAGAGCGTGAAAGCAGTATATCATCATCAGGTTGGGCTGAAAGAAAGAAAACATATCTTCAACAAAAAGCGGGGCTTCGCAATTCAGCTGCGTTGTTAGGACAACGCAAACTATCCTTGAAATGATTAGTTCCACTTCAAAGGCATTTACATTCAACAGGGGCAGACGCAGCCTCTTTTTATGTCGCCAGAGGAGGAAAAAAAAAATAATAATAATTAAAAAAAAAAAAAGGCAAAGAGGAGGTGGGGAGGTTTTGTGCTAAGGAGAGTCATATGTTTGCTTCTTCTATTTATTTTTCCTCATTCAGGAGACACTTGTGTAAGATAAACAGAGCGCTTGCAGCCGTGGGGCTGCGGGGCCGCTGGCTGGGGAGGTGGGCGAGGTATGGCCGGGCAGACGGCTCTGGGGGCTGCGCTCGGACTCTCCCGCCCCTTCCAAATGGGAAGCAAAAAGACAACAGTAGAAAAAGAAGAGAAAAAAAAAAAAAGCCAAAAAANAAAAAAAAAAAAAAAAAAAAAAAAAAAAAAAATCCCTGACCTCAAGAGCTGTCTTTCCGGGGACATCTGTTATTAACTTGAGGAAGCGTGACATACATTTGGTTAGATCACAAAGACTCAGGGTATCCTGACAGAGTTTGGGAAAGATTTGAAGACTGAGGTGTCCCCACGCCAGCACGGGAATTGGCTTCCATGTGATGGCCTGGGCTGGGAAGAAGTTTTTGCATCTGAAATCACGTACCTAAACCACTTCCCAGAGGCCTCTGCATGGGAAAAACCCATTTGGTGTGTTTCAGGTTATCCTGAGCTGCACAGGATCGAATGTGAGGGAGGAAAAAGATGCTGGGATTAGCCCAGAGGCAAAGTTTACCATAGCCCTATCACTTTTGCAAAACCCAACCCATGTCCCCTTCCCCTGATGAATTCTTACATCCAAATGAGCCTAGTCTTTTCTCCTATTTCAAAGCACGTCATGTACTTTGGCTCCCAAATTACCTCATGGTAATGTGCCTGTCATGCTTAGTGTTGGAAGTCAAAAAGCAAGGATAAAAAAATGAAAATGCAAACTATGGAGTCTATGTGGAGAGTTATCTGTTAACAGAAGAATTCCCCATCACCTGAGATGTGTTGCACCAGCATATGTGCATGTGTGTGTAGGAGCGGGGGTCTTTGCTCTCTCCCTCTGTTCCTATTGCCGGTTCCTGCCTGATATTTTGCAGCTCATCCTTGGGTTAGACCTCATAATTCTGTAAGAGCATAAACTTGAAATTGTAAAGGATCCTGGGCAACAGTTTTCTAAAATATTTTGTCTCCCACAGCTATCTCAACGCATATGAACTGAATTATTCTCAATACTGGTGCTGATCAAAAATCTTTCTTTCAAGTCGCTTTTGTGGGGAGGTTAACACTTTGCACATTTGAAACCTAACAACTGTATCTGGGTTTTTTTAAAAAACATTTTTAAAGGTGTTGTGAACATTTTAATGCCTGCACCCACAAAGTGTCTGCTGTAGCCCTGTTGGAAAGCCAGAGATGACGGTGACCCCGGCTTTATGAAATAAATAGCAGTGTGCAAGTTAGCTTTTGGAAATGAAATCCTTATTCCAGCTAAGCTGTAGCTGAAGTCAAGGTTTAACTGTTCAGTGATGTTTGGTTTAGGTTATGAACGTGCATGTGAGTCATTCCTGATCAATCCAAGAAGTTCCCTTCCCTTTTCCCCCCTCCCCCCTTTCTCTCTCTTTCATCACCCTTTTTCTCACTGGCATGGGAAGGCTCGAACAAGGAGGGTTGGAGAAATCAGCACTCACTTTCAGTTACTTTCATCCGGGTTTTGGTCATCTCAGATATTTTGTTTGCTCTGGAGAGCTGTGGCCCAAGGAGGACCAGTCTGGTGCTGGATCTTGTCTGGATGATGTGGTTTGAAAAATCGTGTGCTGCGGCAACCCGTGTATAGAGATTAGGAAAAGGCCTTTCGGAGAAATCAGCTCTCGTGGTGGTGTTGGTAACCAGGAGAAATGTGGCCCAAAAAGCAGCAGTGGCATTAGAAAGAAAAGTGGTGACATTATTTTAGAGGGCGAATGCCAGAGAGTTGGTGTTCTGGAAAAAGAAAGAAAGAAAACGAGAAAAATCCTAATAAAAAGAAAGGAGTCTTGGAATTAATTTGGAATCAGGGAGGCAGATGGGACCGTCGGAGAAGAGAGCAGCAGGGCGGGCGCTGGCTGCTGCGCTGTGTAAAGGCTACCAGAGCTCACAGACGAGGCTGAGAGCGCTGCCAGCCTGAGACACTTTAGCCAGTGGTGTTATTTTTCATTCCTAAAGATAAAGAAATGTTTTCAGTTAGAAAAATGCATTTTTATTGAATTCCCTGAAAGTTCATAGTTTCAAAATGTGTTTTGCATTTCTGACTTTCTTGTTTTATGAAACACTAGAAACATGAGAGCTTTTCAAATATTCTGAAGAACGATGGGAGTTTTACATTCGTTCTGTCATTTACTCTGTCATTTATAGGGGTGTTATCGGGAAACTAAAGCTGATGTGAATTTTAGCTCTACAGCATCTTCTGATGTGGACTTTTCCTTTCTTCGGAGTTTTATTATTATTCTGCCACCCTGTTCCTAAAATATTGGCGCGGCTGCTGGGGTTGCTTGGCTGCAGGAGGAAGGGGAACATCTGCCCTCAGGACTCCCTGGTTTGGTGGGGTGCTTGTAAAGGAGAAACAGGCCAAGCAGAGAGGGATTTTTAGGGATTTGGGAGCCTGGGGACTCTGGGGGGTGAGGCTGAGCGAGCTGGCAGCATCTCGTGTTCCGTGAGCTTGGGAGTAGTAATTTTGGCTTGTTTGCCCCTGCTGATCCATGCTTGCCCATAAGCTGGTGTTAACTAGGACTAGCTCTTGGTTTTGCAGGCAGGCACCAGTGGCTGCGGCATCATCCAAGGCACATTTTTGGGAACAGGAACAAGAAATGGGTGTTGGTGAGAAATGCTCCCGGTTACTCCAGGACCCTTTGCAGAACTGCTGATCGCAGCCTCACCGGTAGCAATGAGAAACTTGGGTGAGCGGGAAAATCCTCGTGGATTTGGGGGTTCAACCCAAAGGCCTGACGCTCTGCTGTGATGTCCTTGCACAGGGCAAGCAAAGAGCGAGCGGAGCAGCGTGGGGCGAGGAGAGGGGGAGCGGGCCAGGTGAGGAACGCCCTTCCCCCTGTGGTCTCTTCCCCCCTTGTTATCCCCTTGTCTTTCCCTTTCTCTGATTTTTGTGTGCGTGCGTGTCTCCCTCCCCTCCTTCTTGTCTGCGCGGCTCCTCTCCCATTCTTGTCTCGCTCCACCCTCCGTCTCTCTTGTCTGGCTGCCCCACACCCCTTTTGTCCTGCTCGGCTGCTCGGCATTGCTTTTGTGTGCTAATAGCAGCCGACTGCCACTGACTCAAAGGATCCCAACGCCGCTGCCATCACCCCTTGGCTTTTAATTCAGCTGCTGAGGACCAAGGAGGCTCCTCTGTCCCGGCCCCGTCACTGTACAGTGTGGCTGATGCCCGCTCCTGGGACATGTTTGTGGGCCCCTCTCACTGGGACAGCATCTTGACCATGATGGGGACAGTCCCAGGGACCAGTGCACCATGTTCCCCAGTTAGCTTGGAAAGCCCATGCAGAGGGTGGTGGCAAGGCAAACTGGAGCTGCAGTGAGGTCTTCCAGGGTGCTTTGGGCCACACTGGGGCTTCCTGGAGGTGCTGGCACCCATGTGGCAGGGGCCAGGGAAAAGAACTCCCACCTCCATGGGGATGTAGGTGCTCCTTGCTCCCAGGACCCTCCAGCCCTTGTGGCTCCATCCCTGTCTGAAGTGTTTCTTATTTTGTGTTACATTCAACTTAAAACATTCAGGGAAATAGTTTCCTGTGGGAGGTTTTCCTATGAGTATATGGAATTTGCTGTTTATTGTATGACGTAGGCTGGTGGCCCAGAGCAGGCTCTGGGAATTTGCCTCCGAACTCGTCCCCATGAGGTGTGAGGGGGCTCGGCCTTGGGCTCCCTGGGGCAGGAGCACTCCCCTCCGTCTGGGGATCGGGTGCCAGCAGGTGACAACATGCCTCGGTGGCTCATTCCCGCCCCACACTTCACCCCTCGCATACCCGGAGCTGACCTGGCGACAGCTTTGCTGGGCGCTCCTCCCCGAACCCAGCAAACTGCGATTCTTGCAGGAGGCATCGTCGCCCCTTTTTCCCCGCGGTGACAGCATGCCACATGCTTTATTGCTCCTCTCCCTCCTGGGAAGGCTCTGATTGCTCTCCGGAGCCGCCACGCTCAGCCGAGCACACCCCGTAGCTATCCTGGTGCACGGGTGGGTTCCCCCTCTTGGACTGGAGATGGAGGAAAGGAGGGCTCCGGTTTGCACAGCAGCATTATCGTGCCTGGACGATGTTTGTTGCAACCTGGTGTCACATTTGTTTTTCTAAGAGCCACACTCCCTGCCCTGGTTTTGTCCCGGAGAGCTCCAGGCTGCAGCTGTGTGTCTGTACCAAGGATGGCAGAAACCTGCCTCGTCCTCCAAGGCCCGGGAGTGCCGGGATGCTGTGCGGGGATGCTACGTGTCAGCCAGGCGATGCTGAGACCTTTGGTACTGGCTGCGAGGGAGGCAGCGAGGGGTGATGTAACCTGCCTCCGGCAAATGCAAAAGAGTTGTGGAAAATGCTAAGGAGGCTGAAAGAAAGCAGCCAGTTATCAGAATAGTTCTTTCTAAAGAAATAAACCAGTGTTTCTTCTAAAAGGAGAATCTGGAAAGTCGAGTGGTATTTCTCTGTGGCCACATATTTCTGTGTAGCATTGTCAGCGTTGTCTGCTAGTGGCCCATGCACTGCATCTACACCTAGATTTAAAGGGGTGAGAATGAGAGTAGTGAATGCATTTTGCCTAATTACTCATCCTTTTCAAGACTTGTTTGAAATAAATGTCCCTGCCACTGTGTTTTTGTTCTTCTGAAAAGAACACGTAAAAAAAAAAATATAGCAGAGATATAGAGTGAATAAATCCTAATGAGATGTTAAATGAAGTATTTATATTACGTGCTGATGGGTCTCATTTGTACACCTGGAGTAAAAATACCTGGAGTAAAGATAAAAGTAAATACATATATATATATAAATGTATGTATACATATATAGACTGAGATATAGATTGCTAGAGAGTTTGTATATGTGTGGATGTGCGTTTGCATGTACAGGTAGGTGGAGAGAGAGACACAGAAATCCACCCGTGGCTGCTGTAGCTTTGATTTGCAGGTGGGGGGGCTTGAGTGAGCAAGTCCCTCTCTCCCTGATACACCCCACGGGCTGCTCTTTATTTAAAAAAAATAAACAAGCCCCCTTAAAAACCACTATAGGCTGAGATGAAACAAGGCAGATGCTAATGAACACCAAGAGGTTTGCAGCCCCCTGAGGAGGAGCTGTGTGCGGGTTTCCACCGCATGCTGACCTTTTGTGTGAGTGCTTCCCCCTGCCACAAAGTCAGCCTGCGTGACCTTCTGGAGCGTGCAGGAGTTGCAATGTCCTGGAGAGAAATCCTGTCCCTGCTGAATCTGCCGCAACATCCCGATGCCAGCCAGAGCCAGAGATGGCATCGGTAGCGCTCGCTTTTCTGGAGATCACACACCATCACTGCTGTCAGATAAGAATATAAAAGCCTGGTTTTATTAATCTAGTACAGCCTTCTACCTATTAAAAAAAAAGTTGTGCCATTAATAATGAATTTGTCACATTTCTCTGTCAGTTCCAATTTGTGTTACTTCCCAGACAGCAGCAGGCTTTGTCAGCCGGCGCAGTGTGAGCTGGCAGGGCTCTTACCTGGCATCTCGGCATCTCCGCTCTGCCCTGCCTGCAGCTCCCTGGAAACCGGGGTGCTGCGTGCCAGGGGCTCCATCCTTCCAGAAAAGCACCCCGGTTCCTAATGCCATAAGGAAAGGGAGGCTGGCTCAGTGGATAAATGTGATCTGAAAAGTGTTTTCTGTTCCTTGGGATACTAAAAAGAATCAGAATAGAAAATACGGAGGTTTTTAAATGAAAAGACCTCGTAAAGATTTTTTCACTCTGAGCAGTTAAGTAGTCGATGGATATCACTGGGTAACTGGGAAGGGAGTTACTTAAACATTCCCAAATAAATCTGTTTCTCCTCCACTGAAACCAGATTTGAATTTGAAGTGATGGAGTGCAGGGAATTGCATCAAATACCTGCTACGGTCATCAGCATCTCCTGGCAGCAGCCGTTCCGGCAGTGGGAATGGTCAGCTCCAGCCGATGACTGTAACCTCCCATCAGGTAGCCCTTCTTGGAGCAGGTCTGATGGACCTGGTGTGTTGTGGGACACTGCCTGACCTGCAGACAGGGTCCTGGGGAGCCCAGGGTGGGTGTGTGGCTGCTGTTGTCTCCATCGCTTTCAGTATTTGCTCTAGGAAATGGCACGTACCTCTGACTTTGCCACCTCCTCCAGTTTATTTTTAAAAAAGAACAGTCCATTAAGTCTGGAGGTCTTTAGGCCATGAGTTGTCTCTTGCCATGGGATATTTTAGTCTGGTTTCAGAACAAGATGAGGCTCTTGCTTCTGAGCTGCTTGTCTGTCCCCGTCCCCCTGCTTTGCTAACTCTGAACCCATAAATTGGAGGCACTGGGCTTCATGAGCTGTGCCGATCCCAGGGCTAATTGGTATTGCTCTTGAAATCACAAGTCAGGCCTTGCAACATTGTGAGAATAGCACGTTTGTGATAACAAAAAAAAAAGGGACAAAACAAAATTGGACCAGGGTTTGATTTTCTCCAGGTCCTTTGAACCCATGGGGATGTAATGCAAGGTACCATTAAACAGACATTACAGACTCCAGTTCAGTACAAGACGGGGAAAACACTTGAAAGTGACAGTGTAAATATATACTGCAGGTGTTTAACATGATGTAGCAGACAAGGGTTTTGAAGGAAACTTCTGTTATTGGGAGTGTTGGGTTTTTTTTCTCAACTGTCATCGCTTGCTTTCTTTTCAAAGTCCCTAATCAAAACATTTGCTTATCCAGAGAACAGGCTCATGAATGCCTCGATGGGGAGCGTGGCAGCGGGTGATGCTGCAGGGTCCCATGCTCCTCGGCTGGTGGGGTGCCGGTGGGTGCAGCTGGGGTGGCCACCTCCCCAACCACCCCTGTGCCCTGGCAGGGAGCCCCATGGTGAACCCTGATGGGTTACGGCCTCATCTGGGCAGCGTCAGCCCTTCTCTGCTGCTTTTTGCAGCTCTGCTCGGCAGAGGGGCTGTGGCTAATGCCTGCCGAGGGGACACGGGGAGGTGGCCCAGGGGCTCCAGGTGAAACCATGGGTGGGGGGAATCTTTCCTTTCCCTGAGGCTCCCCGGCGCTGGCAGCAGCCAGCGCACTCTTAAGGTGATGCTGCTGTTTCCTGCCCTGGTGGGGTGGCCAGGAGGGACCTGCCCTCCAGGGGGAAGGGGAGGGATGAAGTCCTCAGGGCTGTCATTACTGCGTCTTTAAAAGCACTAAGTTCTTTTTGTAATGCTGTTCTGTATATGAAGTTTCTTTTACCGTCTTAGCTGCAAGCTTTTTGAGCTTTGCCGTTATTGCCTGTGCTGAATGCTTTTAAATTATTGCTTATGCCACAGTGTTTATAGCCTTTGCTCTCACGCTGCGCTGTTGTAAAATCTTGTTTAAGATCCCAAAGTCTACCTGACGGCAAGTGCGGGTGCTGAGGCGTCAGCTGTGCCACCGAGCATCTGCCCTATGAATTCAGCAAGCACAACAACAGGCAGAGGCAAAATTTCCCTTTGCTTTTAGAGAAAAGCTACTGAAAAAAGTGAGCTGTGATTATAAAGTGTTTTTTCATGTACGTGTGCCTGTGGGTTGAACCATGGGTGCCAGCCAAATTGCTCTTGGGAAGTCCAGCAGAAGACAGGCCAATGTAGAGTCACTTGAAACTGGCATCGTCAAAGGGCTGCAGTACTGAACGCGAGCATTTGGTAGGAAAATATTATGCTGAATTGTTAACCTGAGACTGAGATAGAAATGCAGTAGAGTTATCTCCACGCTGTACCACGCACCACACACTCATAATGTGTTTGCTCAGCCCTTGCTAATGGTACGGGAGTTACGGCCACACTGAGAGGGGATCCAGGCAGCGATGCTGCTGCACCTCTGAGCTCAAGGGCTGTAAAGAAGAAAGAGTTGAAGAATTATTTTTATTGAATCAACTGATAAGTGAGAATGGTGTGTTTTTACGTGACAAACATATTTGCAAAGATCTGGATTATAACAAAAGATTTTTCTTGAATGATGGTTTCAAAGTTACCTTTGTAGAAAAAAAAAATCTCTAAAATACGTGTGTGTCTGTGCACACATATCCATTCACAAAAAGCCCAAACCCTGTCTATAATTTGCTGGAGAAATATAAATCTGATGGTTGATCTTTCTTTTTAACTGAATTGAATATTAGCATTCTAGGCTGACTTTTCTATCTGTGTCCTGCAAAAGATTATACAGGAAACCTTGTCTGACTGTGAGGTGAGTGAGCCTAATGAATGTGTGTGTTGAGTCTAATAAATGAATGGCATTTTAGTTTTAAAAATATGTGTTTTTCAAGAGCTTGTACTGAAGCACTCAGAAATTCTTATTAATCTATCAGAGTTAGCTTTCTAATTAGTGTATGATTGCTATTTTATAGGAAATGCCAGTTGAGTATTATGGGTTTTTTCCCCAAGAATGACTCCTGGGCACCCATAGAAGTTTAATGAGAATGTATGGGACTGAACAGGGGCAGAATTTGGCCCCCAAACACCAATTTTCTCAAAGAAAAGGCAAAGAAGGTTCTGAGAAGCAATGCAAGATGCTGCTTTAAAATTCAGTTATTGTCCTAGTGATTGACTGCACTAACTGTATCCTGCCAGTAACGGCTGGCTTTTAAAATATATATTTGTGATTAGTTTAATTCATGGAGCCTTTTTCCTCTGAATTGATTTGATGAAATGAACTAGGCAAATAATAAATTTTTCACTGGAATGAATCTGCTTAATCAATTTAGACAATCAGTTTGTTCTTTGCTTAATAACATTTGCAAAAAGAAAACAAAGTCTTTCATTAACAAGGATGGCCAGACATTCATAATGAGAGGTGGCATCTGACATCAGGTTATGTCTTCTGTATGAGCAGAAAACAGATTTAAACATCTGGTGCAAGAACCTGGCTCCAAAATGCCTTTCCTGCTACTCAATGTGGGATTCAACTTTTTTTTTTTTTTTTTTTCCCCTGGCACGAGTCTCATTTACATCCCTGGACATTTCGCCAGGACAGGAATTAATGACAGGTACACGGGTCTAGATCTGAACCTGCCTAAAAAAACCTCTGGAGGTTTCCAGTCTCCTTTCAATGGAAGCTCAGGAAATAACGCAGAGACCAAACACGGCATCGAGACCCTGCTTTCAATAAAGTTCTCTCATTTGCTTTTTTAGAGAAGGAGTTTAATACGGAGCAGTATTAAATAACTGCTTCTTACAATGGGCTGTGAAGTAACAGCTTGCCTGAGAAGCCTGGGAGTTCAAAGCATCTCTGTACAGGGAAAACAAACGCTACTAGCCGGAGAGCGATTACGCTTGTACCGCAGTGCAGAGGACTGTTTGGTCTAGTAATTTTAAAGACATTATCTCTTAATGTTTTATTTTCACTGTGAACTTTTTTTTATGTTGATTTTAATTATACCTCTTAGGAATAATATCTGGTAAACTAATTTTGGTGAACGGCAATGAAAAAGCATTATCCACCTACGGTAATTACACATATTTCTTAGTCCCTAGATAAAATAGTTTTACTTAAACCCCACTACAGAATTTATAAACTCCTTTTTACAGAGCCTGCCAGTGGAATTTCAGATAATAGAAATCTAAAATACTAATCTCAGCATCCCAGATGGCCACCTCCAAGAGCGGCATAAACTGTTTCCCCCAACAAATTTCCTTTTGCAGCCTTCTCAGAAAACCACAGCGAGCCAAAGCAAAGACATTCAATATTTTCCCTCACCATTCGTATTAATTTAATAACTTCAGGATTAATCCTTCTGCCTTTGAAATCAGAGGTGTTTTGTTTTTTTTTTTTTACCAGAGTTTTGCCCATCCGATTGCTGTCCCAGGGTGTGGTGTAAATGCCCAGCTGCCCAGTGACGGGCGTTTTGTGGTGCTTGCTCAATATACGGGAGCATTTTAATCAACCCTTCCTACTCCCAGCATAGCACTCCCCCAACACGCTGGCCTCTCTTTATTAAGCCAAATGTCCTATTTACTAAACTGAATGCCCCCAAAACATTATTTCTAACGTGTTGTTGTCAAATATTTTAATACAATATCATCTTCTTCCCCACGTCTTCATGGCATTTGAAAACAGAAGCTCAGGATAAGCAGTTGTTTTCACCTGTGGGTGATGTCTAATGACTGATAATCTCCTCCTGGGACACCCTCCATGTTTCTCTATATCTTCTTTGAACCTCTCCTCGAAGTATGTCTTTCTCCTAGCATTTTACAGGCAGATGCAAATAGCTGTATTGGGCTAAAATAAATAATAAAATGGAAGTTAGCACTAGTGTCTGCAGGATGGGATAACCTTTCTTGCTCCTGGATGACTGCTGTACCTCCTGTCAAAAAAAAAAAGCACCATGAGGGTGCTCTCTGGAGTGAGAGGTAAGGAATTTGGGATAATAACCCAACTGTGTGATGTTTTCTGCAGCAGGGCTGCTTGGTGCCAGAATTTCCTTTTGTCTGATTTTTTTTTTTTTTTTCCTTCCCCCTGAAATCCTTAAGGAAAGCTGGGTGAGGAAGCCTGAGTTAATATTAAAGAGTCCAGCAGGTTTATTCAGGGGATGTTCTACCAATGATGTAGAAGATGCACAGCAAAAATTAGGGGGACCCAAAGGCAGCAGCAGCAGCACGTAGAAGGAAACGAGGGGTTTTCTGCTAGCGTGGGTGTCTGATCGGTGTGGCTGGGTGAGTGGCTGCCAAGCCCAGCTTGGGGGAAATCCTGCTGGCCCTTTAGCTGGACCCAGATCTCAGCAGCCTCTGCTGCCGGTTGAGATGCAGTTATGTGTTGTCCATCCTGGTGTCCTGTAGCTGGTCACCTCTACTGAGGTTTGGAGGTTTTTTTCCCTTAGCATTTGTTAATTAAAGATGAAATTCCATTAGTTACTCTAAATTGTTTCATGCAACTTCACTTTACACCCAGCTTTTACCCCACTCTTGAAAACTGCAGCAAATATCTGCAAGCCAGTCTTCTATGTGGGCATGAGCTGTTCAAATCTGCTTTTATTCGGCATTTCTGCTGTATTTTGAAAAAGCGAAAAGCAGGGACACAATACATCAGAACCAGCTTCCCTACTTAACGCTGTAAGGCCCGATTTATGTTTTAGGCTAAACTTGGACTATTACACTGTGGCAACACCTGCCCTTTCGCAAGACTGGGCTTTTGTAGTCTGTGAGATCAAGCAATGAAAAAGCACCGCTCCTAATTCTTGCCTGTGAAAAGTCCCCGTCAGCTCACATTGTACCTTCTCCAGCAGAGATAATGCTGTGAAATGATCCAACTTGAACTTTTTCCCTCCGTCTTTAAGCTCGTGTTTAAGGAAGCTCATTTTTACCCCAGAAGTGGCAATGCTGGCAAAGGAATCTCTCCTTTTTTGCTCTTCCTGATGGTGTCGGTGTTGGGCACATGTCGGGATTTTTGGGGAAGGGGGAAGGTTTTCCTGTGCCTGTTTCTGGGACATCCAAAGAGCTTCTCTGAAACCTGATTTTGACCTTACTGAACCCGGCAAAAGGCTGCTCTTGATTAAAATGGGGAAAAGATCAGGTCTGTTGCTTTTCCTGAGTATTTGATATAGTTATTTCTATAAGATGAGAAGCGGAAAAGATGTAAGATTGAAGTACTGGTCACTAGTGATCTGCGGTACCTGGTGGTCTGAAATAAAATACTGGACTGAGTACACTGACTCCTTGCACGATGGGTGCTTCATCTGATCCGTCAAGGATTTCCAGTAATATATTGTGGGATTTTTATTTTATTTTTTTCCCCTAGCCATTCAGTCAGTCTTTATTCGAGCTGTTTCTGCAGTCTTTGCGTATTATTATTTTTTTGTAATGGTTTAACTATCAGATGTAAAAGTATATGAGATGAAGAAAGAACAAGAAATCCATAACTGTTACCCACAGATGTCTTACAAATGAGTCAAATCCTTTTAAAAAAAAAAAAATAACTTTGGCAATTTGTTTTGCAACATTTGATCATTTGGGTATTTAGAAATAAAGGTAAAAAGTAATTGTTAAACAGAAATTAATAGAAAGTGTGTTCCATTACTGAATTATGAAAAGCAGAATGCAGCAAATCTACAGTCTATACAAATCAAACTGGTTAAAAAGTGCAAGCCAAGAAATATTTTATTCCAGTCTCAGTGAATTTGAAAGAAATAAATAAGGAATTTTAAGCGTGCTCTGAAGAGATGGTATGTGCTTTAATTTTGAAGGTAACCTATGCCATTGGGAAGAACGGCTGTTAGCTGTTACACTGCTTCAATTTGGTTGGAAAACTAAGTTGTTTCTAATAATCCACCTCTTGAACAGTATATTGAAATTGTTTAAACTCAAAGCTGAATACAGAGCAGGATTCTCCACAGACTGAAATTAATTTCGTTTTGTTGCTGGTCTCCTGTTAAGCATGAGGAACGTGTGTCTGTCCCACTCCCAAGGACTTGGGACTTGTTCTAGTGCTCAGGGTCAGCTTTAGGCTAAGTTTACCATGTGTGTGAGCAGAAGAAATGTGCAAATCGCAAAGAAAAAATGCAAACGCTCTCCTGCCTGATCTGCATTTACTGTCCTCCTTGGAAGCCCCACTCCTGCCTCCTCTCCTGCCAGGTCCAGGAATGACTTTCGAACCATCCCTGTGTTTAAGCAGCAATTAGATGTAACATGGGGAAGGGGGGGTGGAGGCTGTTTAAGAGCAATTAAGTGAACACTTTTGCCTTTGTCAGCCACTGTAACGTTTCTCAGAAAAGAGATTGAGCCCTTTGTGTGTTAAATATGTGTACAGTTAGTTGTTCTTGGTGGCTTTGGGTTAGCCAGTCGCCTGTGCGAGTAAATACCAGAGCAGTGGACTTGCCCTTTTGTGGGAGAAATGTAAATTCTAAATGCGATAGTTTGCATCTTGGCACTTTGTGGCTGCAACGTTAATCATCTGTAATAGTAATTTTTGTTGTTGTGGGTTGGGGGATTTTTTTGTGATGGTTTTTTGTTCGTTTAAGCACCCAGAAATCAAATATTAACCTGATTAAGAATTCAGCGTTACATGTAAGGCGGAGAAGAGCTGCAGGTGGTGACAGACAACTGGATTGTGTTTGATCTGGCAGTTTTCATCTATGCCACCATTTTATTCCTGCTGTGGGACTGCAGCAAAATGGTGGTTTGCTTGTTCTGTACCTCGGTGATGAATAGGGTGTGTGAAATCCCAGCTCCTGCGTGCCAGGGACTGCACTCATTCTGGAAAAGAGCATGCTGAAAGATGTACCCTTGCTAGTGTATAATGTACAATAGGATCTCCTACGGGGAGCTCCCAGTATTGGAGCAGGGAAAGGGCTACATTAATTCTTCTCATGGGACGAGGATTTAGAAATTTCATCGTCCAGTGAGTTTTTATACACACACACACCCCCGCCTCCTGTTTTCTTTGGGTAGGGGAGGGAGATAATCTCCTCAGAACATATGTACAGGGATACTTCATCGTGATGTCTCTAAGACAGCCAAGTGCCAGGGACAGCTCTGCATCTTCAAGCAGCCCAAATCCTTCCTCCTGCAGGCTCTGGGATGAGTTTCACTTGAGGATTTTGCTTGGAAGAGGCTGGGTGCGGAGGGAGCTGGCAAGTCATACAGAGCCTGGCTCACCCAGGGGCTGCCACTAGGGCAGCCGTGGTCCTGGCAGGTTGTGAGAGGCTGGGACCCCCTGGTGCTGACCAGGACCCCAGTTTGGGAAACCCTTTCCAAGTAGAGACCACTGTGGTTCCTCTGCTGACCCAGGAGTGTGTCCATTCCTGACGTCCCCTGAGAAGGCAGTAAAGTTTTGTGTTTCCCTACAACAATGAGCTGTGCTCAGTGCTGGTTTCTTTGGCTGACCACAGCAATTTCCATCTGCCAGGGATCTCCCAGGGCTATCTCAAAATCATCAACTAGGGCTCTCAAAAGACCTCCAGGATGCAAGCAGGGTGCTCAGTTCCTCATCAATGTCCTGTCACCTGAAGAAATGGTGTTTGACCGATATCTGAACCAGCAATTAGCCCTTGAAGACCACAGGAAACATCCACATTACTTCTAAGAGAAGTAATGCGTGACTTGGTCTCCCCACCCGCTCTTAAGCTGTGACCAGCCAGGGCTGAAGGAGCTTGTTTCTGCCAAGGAGTGGGACAAGAGGTGCTGCACCAGGCCGTGTCTCAGCCAGCCTCCAACATGGAGTGTGTCTGGGTCCACCCAATTAATCTATCAAGAATGGGCAGTATCTGAGTAGGGTTGCCTTGAGGAGACACTCGAAACCAACAGTTCGTGTTGGCTCTGAGCTACTGGGAACCAAGAAAGGCAAAACACATGGAAGTGGCATCAGTAGAGCTTAAAACAGAGACCAGATGTGTTGGTGAACTCCTGTTAGATCATCTCTGTCGTGCTGTGTGATAGAGGAGCCCAGGACATGTGGGTTTTTTCTTTCCACTTTAACTGAGGAACCTGGACAACCTGGCTGTTTCAGCTGGCTATGTCCCAAGCCTGCTACCAAAGCAGAGAGTTGGCTAGAAAGAATTCACACTGCTTTGGGCTTTTTGAGGAGCTAGGCTGGGCTGTGGGGTCACACAGCCTGCAGAACCTTGCTATTCCTGTGGCCAAAGGTCAAGCTTGTCCTGGCGTTTGGTCTTCTTTGCCAGAAGACAAACCTTTCTCATGAATGGTTGACTGCATGCGGTAGCCTTCCATACAGAGGGAGAACCAGCTATGGGGTCCCACAGCCATTGCTGGACAAAAAAGGACCTTCTGGTACAACTAAAGTGTCTCCTGAAGCTATTCTGGTTCTTGCTGTGACCTGAGACAAATAAAAACTCTATGGCCAATAGTGCTCACATCCCACTGTGTCCTGCCCAAGCACTTTTGTAGGAGTTGCTGAGGGTGTGTATGTGTTGTCTTCTACACAGCGAGCTGGATGGATTGGGACAGGGGTTTGCTGTCTTCCAAGCTTAGCACCTTGCACAACACTGGGATGACTGACATAATAGTAATCTGTTGGGATTGCTTGTTTGCTAGTAACTTAAAGAGATCTTTGTGCTGGGATGAGCTTCAGAAGAGAAATTATTTCAGCATGGAATTTTTTTTTTTTGCCTCAAGTTTTCTGCATGCTTCAGCCTCACAGTTGTGCTTAAAACTGTTGTGTATTGATAAGAGTTTCCTTCCACCCATAATCTCCTCTCTCCTTCTGTTCCCTGCTGTAAACAAGCCATTAAAAATGTGTTTATGACATCACAGTTGGTGACCATGGAAATGACTTTGATGTTAGAAAGACAAATATAGCATTGTGATTTCACGGCAGGATCAAGGCAGGAGAAGACCCTTGTTCAAATGGCGGGTAATTAACAAAGGTGGTGTAGAGGAAGCTTGAAAAAAACGTGAAGAGGCAGTTGACTGAATATGATATGTTTTAAAGTTTTCCCCAGTGTAAAAAAATAAAATAAATTTTAAAAACTCTTTCAAATGAAAAATTGCAGTGCTTTGGCTGGTCTATTTTAAATAAAAGCCTATAGGGTAAATAGACAACTGTGAGGGGAAGCTTTGGAATAACAATTATACATATGCAAAAAATCCAGCAGGCATGTTTCAAGCTAGAGTGGTCTGTGCTTAAATCAGGCTTGGAGCAGCAGGGCCAAACTAGACCATGGGGCCAACCTTCCTCCAGTTTACACCAGTAACAAAGTCCTGCAGGTTTTGAGTGCAAATGGATGGAGCTGGGATCTTTGTCTTGTAAAATCCCCATCCCTTGCTGCGTTATCCTCACGGTCGTACCTGTCTGCAGCCAAACTCCTCCAAGGAGTTGGGGGAGCCAAGTCTAGCAGCGAAACAAAAGTCTTTGGCTCCCAATTTTGCTGCGACTCCAAGTCCTCCTCAATCCATTAGGCCAACGCTCATGGCATGGCTGCATCCATCACTTACACAGACTGTTGAAAATAAGCCCTTGTTTTCACGTACAGTTTATTAAATGGTTAGCATTACATGCCTCAGAGGCAACGGGACCAAGCCTGCTAGGAAAGTATTGTCAGAATCCTTTCTGGGCTCACTTTTTGAGCAGTTGTTCCAACATATGTAATTATGAATAAAATAGCCTCTGAAAAGACCTCCTTGGATTCAGAGAGAGATGAGAACAATAGGGTAGAGATTAAAAAAGATGGTTCTCCTCGGCTAATTGTTTTTAATAAAATGGTAAAAGTGAAGAAAACACCAGGAAACTATAATTAGGATGATAATGCTTTGCCCCAGTGTAATATGTGCCCTGTTGCCTCTCCTATTACAGAGCAACAAAGGGAATGAAGTGGAAGGGAAGGGAAAAGTGGGGATGAATGGAGGTTGTTAAATACTGGACTGGAAAGGTCAATAATCTTGTCTTGAAGGTAAAGCTGGCATAAAAAAGCCCTGCAGCAGGGCTGCCCCGAGTGCTGCCCAGCCTGCTCAAAGGGTTATCCAGGTGTTGGGGCTGGTGGGTCTCCCTGGCTGCCCCATGCCCTATGTTCAGTAAGCCAGGAGCACGGCTTAAAATGCTGCCCGGGATTTCCAGGTGCTTTTGTCAAAGTCCACGCTTCCTCCTGTGAAAGGAAACCCTTGAGGTTTGGGGCATTTGTATGTTCTTCACGTCCAACTTCTCTCACAGCTGAAGGCTCAGCCCAGCAGGTACAGAGGAGGACGCAGCCCCTCCATCGCATCTCCCTGTGCTGCCGCCTCTCTCGGCTCTGCCTGACTGTATGTGCCCTCTCCACCCCCCAAAACATTCCTGATCCTGTTACCATAGAGCTGCCGCAAGTGTTTATAGTAATTAGCACATACACCCAAATTAGCCCCTTCCTTGGCTTTGAGCGATGTGCGGGCAGACTTGGCTACCTGAAGGCTTGTCCAGTGACGCTGTGTGACAGTCCTGGGCTACTGTCAGTCTCTCACCAAATCATTAGGGATTCAGCACGTTGTTTGTGAGTGGGCTTGGTGTGTGATTCAGCCCACAAGCCACCAGGAAATGGTTTTGCTTATGAAGCAGGTAACGGTGTTTTGACTTTGCTCTGTTTCGGGCTGGCCGGTGCAGCGCCGTTGTGGTGCGTGTTCGTGCCCGTGATCTTGTGGCTGCTCTTCTCTTTCTGTGAACTCGCTTGCGAATGAAAACTGACCCGTGTGCAGCTATCAGAAAGGGTTTTTTCAGACTAGTATTTTGCAGTATTAGACATTCTTTTCCTCCTGCACGCTGCCCTTTGGGTTATGAAACCTGCAGTTTTGGGATAGGAAAAGATGACTTTGCCATTTTAGCATGGACTAGGAGCACGTGAGTCCTGGGCGGTGCTGCAGCCTTTCCCTGGGCTGGTGCCTCACTGGTGACACATTTCTCTTTCCTCCCCTGGCCAGTAGCTGCCCTTTGCTTTAGATTGACAGGTTGTGTCTGCCTTTGGGGACAGCCACCGCGGTCGGGGTGGCACGGGAGCAGGGACACCTCTGCCTCTGCTGTGGGATGGCAAGGGCAGCACAAGGGCGGGGGGCACAACCCCAGAGGGTTTCATATGCAAGCACAGAGAAATTTAGTTGTCCTCGGGCCAGAGGACTCTGTGGTACCTGGAAAGCATAAAATTCATAAGGGAGCAAAAGTTGAGTTGCTGAAAGGGGAAGGAAAACCGGAGAAATATCTGGAGTTTCTTTTTGTTACACTTATGTCCAGTGCCTAATTACCACTTTGGAGAAGGGAAGCTTTTCTCATCCAACAGCCCCCTCGCTTCGTCTCCTCTATGGAGGCAACAAAGACCAAATTTTACATCTATGAAATCAGTAAAGTAAATCAGAAAACAGTATCTTCCCCAGAAGAAGAAAGAATGAGTCCTTTCAATCTCATACCAAGAAGCAAGAAAGATCATAAAATCGGAAGATTTTAAAATACTCCTGGGCTGCATTTAGCAGCTGGCACAGAGCAGTGGGGAAGTGCGAAGTGCAGTTATTGCTTATTTTAGGTACTTTATTTTGTTTGTTTTGTTTTGTGGGTGGTTTGTTTTGTTGTTTTTTTTTTTTTCTTCCAGACTCTGGATAAAAATTTATGCAAGTTTGCCTTGTGTGAAAGGAAGAAAATTTATATTGGCAGGTTGCTGAGGGACACCTGAGAAGCCGAGCTGATTGGGGAGAACTAAAGTCTCTTTCCTTGCTGGCAGACTTTCTCGACTGAGTCATGCAAGAGTACGAAACCCCTCAGTCCTCTGCCAGCAAAGTGCGGTGATTTCAGATATATTGTTTGAACGCATCCATCGGAGGACGGGCAGAGACCACCAACGCTCTCGCCCTAAACAGCCTTTTTCAAAGGGAAAAATGTTGGTGGATTCTCACCACGGTGATTATAGGGGATTATTCTAGGATTCTCAGAAGTATCTGAAAACCAATCTTTCTAAGTTATTTCTGAATAGCTATTGAATGGATAATTTCCATACCCATTATCAAAATGATGTGCTGGCGGTGAAATTTAGCTGTATTGTATTTGATCAGTAATTGGTGAAATGTTTTCCTAGGGTTAAAAGTAGTGTCGGCAACAGCTCTGTGTAGGGATTTACAAGGTGTTTAGATACATTTTTATGTATTCAGTTGCTTTATGCTATCCAAAGGCTTTGATGGTGTGGAGAAAGCTAACGGGATTTATCTGAGTATTTAAAGACAAACTGAAAAGACTTTTACCTTCTGAGACCCAAGTTCAGAGTTGCATTGCTTCTGTTCGCTGTTGAAGACACAACTAACATTTAAAACAACATACAACATTAAAGTCTTGATCATTAATGACTTTTAGGTCTGGAGAATAGGGCAGGCTCAAAAGAAATCAATGCAAATGCACTAGAGCAATTAGTAAAGAAAACATCAATGATAAAAGAGTGAAAATTTTCCTTAGCTTGGATTGCTTCTTTCAGTCCATGGCAGTAGTGATTAGGATTATGCCATATCTTTATCTTGGACCATGTGAAATAAGAGTTTGGTAAAATGTCCCCCACTTTTTCAACTGAAACAAAGAGAAGAGATTAAGACTGGAAGAGAGTAAAAAAAAAAAAAAATATGGAAGAAAGGAAGGAAGCAAGCAAGAAAAAAACACCCCTAATTTTCAGTTAAAGGTGAACTGAAAAGGAGAGCTGCCATTTAACCCTGGTTTTCCGTTTCAGTAATGTGACAAGCACACGGTGGATACGAGTGCATCGAAGCAGGGACAGGCAGGAGATAGGCAGCACATCATCCTGAGCTTTAAAAATGTTTCTGCATGGTAGTAGGTAGCTGGGGTCAAAAGTAATTTTCTGGAATTATCTCTCCCCCATGAGGTGCTGGCAAAGGGACAGAGCTGAGCTGCTTCAGGACTGACGAGGGCAATAAATAAAAAATCAACACATCCATCACAGCACAGAGATACCTACATGTTCTCAGTAGAAGCGAAACGTTTCCCTTAGCCCCTGCGTGGCTGGTGTACGTTGGTACACTGCTCTTCTCGCCTGCGTTTGGGATCCAAAGCTGCTGGCTCATGTTGGTGTCTAAAGCCATAACGTGTTGTTGTGTGGACGGAAGTTCAAGGTGGATGGGAACATCAGGGCACCCCGTGCTCCCCACCTGAGGCATCTCTACGGCTCTAGAAACTTCAATGGAAAGAGCTGATCTTAGACCAATATTTAAATATTCCAAATTTTCACTTGTTTTGTTGTTGAAAAAAAAACAAAAAAAAAACAAAAAAAAAAAACAACCACCAAACAAAAAGCCCCAAACCCATCTGATTGTTAAGTCTGACAAATTCTAGGCAAATATTTAAGTTCTGTTTGATTTTAGGGCAGTTTATCTGTCCTGGTGTCCCATGGCCCTCTGCAAGGTCCGAGTGGCTGAGCCCTCCTCTGATGTTATGGTGCTGCTGCTCTCAGCATCCTCCAGAGAAGAGCTGAGTCCTCTTGCAGCTGGAGGGGAAGATGCACAAAGAGACTAAGTGATTTGCCTGAGGCCAGAAAGTCTGTAGCTGAGGAAGGAATTGGAGCCTGGTTGCTCAATTTTTGGTCTGGCAAGCTGGGTCAGGGTCTGTCCTTCCTTCTTAAGCAATGAGACAATTTAGTCTATTTAGAAATAACCACATAGAAAGGAAGAAAAATATTATTTTAATATTCCTTGTTATAATACATCGCACCTGCAGCCAAGGCAAGCAATGAAGTCAGATATTACAGATAAATGAAAGCTTACCTAGTTTACCACCAGGCTAGATAATATAAAACGAAGCTTTGCATTAACTTGATAGTGATTTTAAATAATGTTTCAGACTGATATCAACACTTTATTATTGCATATTTTAGGGGAATTCCCTTAGATTCAAAGCACTGTATCTGCAGAGTATTTGTCCTCTTATTTTAAGGTGCATTTAGTGATGAAATTTGCTCTAACAAACCTCACTGGTTTCATCTTTAGTCCTACTCCTCTGCTTGCTTTCACCTGGTGGCTGGTGACCCTCGTAGACATCCCCACACCAGGGCTGCAGAGATCTGGCCCCAGCAGAAAAAAAGTTGGAGAAGAGAAGGGGAAAAAAAATGCAACCCATCCATCTTGGATGCCTCGAAACACATATAGCTGAGGGGAGCTGCCAAGGGGAAGCTATTTCCATACGCTCTCCTTGTCAGAAGAGCAAGCAGGCTGAAAAAGTTGGATGTGCACAGTAAGTGGAAGCTGACCCGGGCAGCCTTGATTTACATAGCGCACACTTGGGACCTGCTCATTACCACAACATCCCCCTAATCATCACCTCCGCATGATGGGCACATGGATGTGAATATGCCCCGGGATCCTCAGCGCTTCATTTTCCTAGCAGCACCCGGCCTTTTGCAGTTATTGTGATATGACAGATGCACATATCATTGAAAGCAGGTCTTGCATGGCATTACACAATGTAAATCAATAATGTGAAAATACAGCCGTTAACACAATGTACAGTTTTGCCTATTACTACAATGCCCTGCTTGTTCCAAAGGAAAAGCAATTTTATGCTCCACTGAAGCATGGTTTGCTTAGCCTTCAACTAGCGGCAAATGCCAGATACTGCAAAATGTTACTGTTACGCAAGCAGTGTCCTGGATTTATTTATACGTATCCATGCAAAGACTAATTTCAACAAGGACTAGGACTGGAGTCCCTCTGAATACGGGGCTGAACTGCTCTGACCCTGCATTTCCAGCTCTGCTGCCTTTTCTTGGCACCCAGGTCCTGATCCAGCCAAGCTGCATGGGCCCGTGCAGCTCAGTATGGCTGCTCTTGTTTTGAGTTGGGACTAAATTCTCCCAGATTTTAGGGTATCCTAGCACCCAGTGGCACCTCTCAATCCAAAAATCAGACTAGGATAATGCCTGCTGTATACATGCCCCGTGTGTATACATGTCCTAGGTACCTGGCTCACACGCTGCTCCAGTTGCTTTCCCCTTACCTCCACCGATCTCCATCATACTCCCTTCCTTGGATATGAGGCATGATTGCCTCCCTGAGTGGCAAGAAAGTCAGCCTTCTTGGGCATTCCTTGCCTTCATTGGCCGACATGTATAGAAACCATAGCATGACGTCTCTGAAGCTGTGATTATCAATATGGGTCTCATCGGCTGCTCCTGCTGTTTCCAGGTCTGGTAGAAGTTAATTCCTTTTAGCTGAGGACACAAAAGGAAGAGCTGTAATGACAAAATGAGATCTGCTCCGATCGTTTGGGTAGCAGGAAAGAGGAACGACGCTGCTATGTAAAAGTAACCCCTCCTGACCCTCTCCGAGGGCAGAAGCTGCTCAACATTCACTTCTGAGCAAGGAAGCCTTGATGTGTTAACCTGGGGTAGAAATAAAGATGCCAGAAAAACGTGGTATTGAGGTGGAAAAGACATAATTCCTGAGCTGATCAGCTCAACATAAGGGGGCATGAAAGGGCACTACCACTTATTCTCTGTCTATGCAGCCATCTTCAAGTCTGAGGACGGGTCCGTTCCAGCTCGGAGCTGGAGTATTGATTTTCCCGTTGTCCTCGAGTGCAGCTGGTGTAGTCACGGGAGCACGAGAGCAGGGACGTGGCTGCAGCTCGCAGCTCACCTTCCATGTTTTCTAGCAGAATTGGTTTTCGCTGGAAAAAGGCAGATTTGTCAGAGACAGGCTGTTTAGCAGAAACAAATTAATTACCCTGAGAGTGTGGACAGGAAAATGTGGAAAATGAAAATGGGTGGGAATCTCCATGGGCTTGTGTTTTACCAGCTCTCTATGCTCTAGGTCTCCTGTGTGGAAGCAGTTGGGTAGCCTCAAGAGAAATTTTTTTATTCATGTTCATTTTGGGGCAATTTCTGGATCTGGACTTGTCCCCAAGTTGGGTGAAAAGTGCATTTCAAAATGTTAAATTATTGCATAGAATAGAAATTCTGGCATTGCTCAGTTCTGTCTTATGCCTATTAAGGTGAAGCTGGGGATGGATTAAAAGCTTCTGCCCATTGCGATGTGCTGGCATCCAGCCACTGCAGGTACACTTGTTAATGAGAGATTAATTAGGGATCGAGAGTTTTGCTGGCAACGGAAGGACGCAGTTGCCAACTTCTTTCAATAAAGCGATGGCCAAGACTTCACATGCCCGTGCTGTGGATGGAGGGGCCGGGGCATGGCATGGCCATGCTGGGTACAGAGTGGGGGCAAAGGAACAGCCCCCTTCCTCCTCCCAGTAGCATGGCATGGGAATAGCTCAAAAATCAGTTTGGTGTTTTGTTTTTTTTTTTTTTTAAACTGGAGACCTGCTTGGAGCCCTGGCATGCTGCCTGGCAGCCTGGCCTGACCTGTGGCACACATGAGAGGGTTTCATCCAGGAAAAACCAAGCATTGGGGTTCATCCCTGGGTTCTTCTAAACCTTTTTCTTTTTCTCATCTGGGCTGACGTCAATTTGAAATGCAAATGCAGTCTTAAAATGGGAAGTAGGAGCGTTTTGTCTTTGAAATGTCCATGCAAAATATTTCTGTTTTATTAAAATACACACACACACCCTTGTTTTTTTCCCCCTCCAGAAACATTTGCCATGTTGGGCCCAAATTCAGGAATGTTTTGGTGCCTCTCCCCCTCCCTTTGCCATTGTACTTGTTTGCTGGGGGAAAAAAATGCCCTTTCTGTTGTGCCTCCCTGGTCCCCCCCTTCCACCAAGCCCTCAGCGTGGGTCGGTCAGCAACTGCTGCCTCTTGCCTTCCCCTGCCTGTACCTCTGCCAGGTCCAGCACCCTCTCCGATGCCTCTGGGTGGGCTTTGCCCCACCACAACACAAAGGTGCAGGCAGGGGAAGGCAATCTTGGGACTTGGTCCAGGCCGTGGTGGGGTGCCTCGATGCTTCTCATGAGCTACGGCTTTGCTTACAGAGGGGAGAGGGAAACCTTCCTTCCCCGAGGGTGAAGCTGCCCCTCCACGCCTGGGGGCTCTCGCTCGTGGAGAAGTAGTTAACCAAACCCATCGTCTTTAATATTTCTATTATACAGTCTAGCTTAATTTTGATTTTTCTCTTTTGACTCCTTTGTTGTGCTTATTTCAAGGGATTTCTGTCACCTCCCTCCTGTACTTCAATGTGCCTGAACAATTCCTGTCAGGAGTGGTTGTGTATGATTTGAAGAAAGTGCAATTTTTAAGACTTGAATTCACTTTAAAATCCCTAATGCTTTGTATTCTTTTTTTCCCTCCAAATTAGCGCATCTTCGCACTGAACCTTCCCCATCTGACAATGCTGTGTATGTTATTTGTGCCACAGGACCTGTCCACCACCAGGTTTCTCTCTTTTCCATTTCTTGCTATGAATATGAGATTTAAAAGGAATTGCCACATGCTGAATATTTGCATCACGGCCCGGGATGCTTTGAATAGGACTTCAGGGAGCTGAAAGAGACTTGAGAGAAATCCAAAATACTCCAGAGAAAATTCCCCAAGTCACAGACAAATATTTCCAAATGTGAATATTTCCACTCTGGCAATTCTCTTTAAATATATTACTGCAACAGACAGCTAGACAGACAGACACGTACGGCTGACATTAGCATGTAGCTTCTGCTGTCACCCACAGACGGACTGCGTGGCTGGAATGGTGATGTTTCTGTCCTGACTTTGGGGAGTTTCACATATTAGACAGTACTAAAAGAATTTTTAATTGGACTCATTTTACCCTTTTTTTTTTTTTTAATCAGAAATGAGACAATACGCGTGGACCCCTGCGGTTACTGTAGTCTCAATCAGCTGCCAAATAATATTATAGAAGTTGTGATTGGATTAATGAAAAGCTTGTAACAAAATTATGGTTGTGAGGAAATTATCCTATTGGGGGCTTTAATTTTAACTGGTGGGACAAAATTAGTCCTAACTTAAAGAAAACAACTAATTGTCTAGATATCGCTTGGCTGATAAATGCACCAGTAGGATCCCGCTCCCAGGGCGTCACTCTGCTTTTTATAGGATTTTCAAGGGAAAATGCACTTGGAAGCCTTTTTCCACTCCCGTTTTGCTTTTTCCACGGGTGCTGCGGACTGTGAGCTCCTCCTTGGCCCCACTCCTGAAGGCACCAAGCCCTGGAGGTCCCAGAGGGAAGGGATGGTTTGGGCCAGCCCAGGCGTACCCCGTGCTTCCTTAGGGACCCCGACCCTTTGGCTGGGGTGCTCCAGCACCCAGATGGGCTTCCACCACTGGGACATTTAGACAAGGTGAGGACTCATCCCTGCCATCCTTCATGTCCCATCCAGTGCTCCTCCTTAGTGCTTGCGATGGAGCCATGTTCTCCATTAACTTCTGATTCCTGCCCCACACCATGGTCCTGGGAACTGGCCTGCTGCCCGCAAAGTGCTGGCCCCTTCCTTCGGTGCTGTCTTCTCCCAACTGCCCCAGCAAAGCCGGACCCCCAGCCCACCACCCCAGCTGAGGGTGTTCCCCATTTCAGGGCAGAAAAGGGTATTTGAAGCCCTGCGGTCCCCAGGGTGTGGGAGAGGACAGTTGGTGACACCGTTCTACAGAAAGAGCTTTTTTCTTCTGCAGGAGTCAAAAAAACAGCCACAGACTTGTAAATGCGGAGCCACGGCTGTGCCTCGTGCTGGGAAAGGGATGTATTCTTGGGTAACAGGGTTTTGTCTGCATTTTATTCAGTAGCAAAGCTCAGTTTTCCCCACAACTGGGAAACCCCAAGTTTTCCTTTTAATAACTGCAGAGATGCCAGAGGTAGTGGATCCCAAGCCCATGGGACACCACATGGTAGAGCCTGGGATGGATTTCATATGTTTTGTCGTGCTGATCTGAACCTGGTAAGAAGGTTTTGTGGGCCACAGCATTAACCTGCTGTATGGAGCTCCCAAACTGTTAGGGTATCGGGAAGTGGTAAGTGGGATGTGGCAGGTATTTTGGGCATTAGTTGCATCCTATCGGAAAAATCCCAAAAAGGAGGGGAGCTCCATCGGGGCTGACAGGGGATCCACCTCTCTGGTGCAGATGACCAGCAAAGATGAGCCACTTTGAGACAGGACTCCTGGTTGTCAGTAAAGGGTGTCAGTAAGCAGATGTTAATCCCCTCATATTTGGGGGCCAGTTAGATTGAGTTTTCCCTCTGTTTCTGAGGCCCCATTAGATCGCGGTGTTTTGCTGGTGGGTTAGGCTGCATTGCTGGGTCAGTTGTCTGAGAAAAAAGCTCAGTTTCCTTCAGAAATTTTTCTTCTTCTTTAGGAAAACCTTTCTGTTCCTTCCATCTGTCATTGGCCCTCAAGTGGTAAATCCCAGACAAATAAATCTGTATTTAAAGCAATAAATTCAGTGCCTTTCCTCTGAGGCTTTATTTTCTCATTTAGTGACCTCTTGCTCCCCATGTCTTTGACACTTCTCCGATGTGCATTAAGCAAATATGCAATCATCCTTTCATTCTCTATCTTTGCTTTCATTATGATTTTTTACACTTCATTACATTTCCCTCTATAATTGCAACTCTTTGTTATCCTAAAGTTTTATGGCTCTTTCCTCTCTTCTCTCACTTCTTGTGTTTCTTTGTTATTCACGTTAGCTTTTCTTGACACTGTGTTCCTAGTACATTTTCTAGATGTCAAGCAAACTCTTAGGCCTAAACTCATTTATCTTTGAACACTTTCCATTTCCACTTCAGTGCTCTACCCCAAAGAATTCCATCCAGAACTTCCTTTTCTTCTAAAATTGGCTGTGCTGCTTTTATTCAGCGTTCTTCCCTTTTTAGGCCTAATTATAAATCCGATTGTTCGGTCCTGAATGCTTCCACGAGCTCCATTCATTTCCGAGCGCGGTTCTGCCATAACTGCCGGGGGAAGTTGCGTGACTGCCCTTTCAAAATCCTAATATGATCTAGATGAGAGAGAGATGTTATTTCTAACTTAAATTAAACCCTAGTGCAAGATTAGGCTGTTAAATCCCTCCGCTCCACTCTCCTGCCACCG
Source organism: Aramus guarauna (assembly GCA_013400195.1). Taxonomy (NCBI): domain Eukaryota; kingdom Metazoa; phylum Chordata; class Aves; order Gruiformes; family Aramidae; genus Aramus; species Aramus guarauna. The sequence goes on along the minus strand of VXBL01005738.1, from coordinate 214,025 downwards.
CATTTACCCGCCCTAGAAAGTTTAGAGGAGAGTGAGGATGCTCTGCAGTGGGTCCATGGGTTTCTGGGGTGTTCCGAGCAGCGGAGCTGCTGGGAGAGCCGGTGGGCACCGCCGTGCCTCCCGCCAGCATCAAGTGCAGGGGTCTGTTGAAATCCCACTGTTCCCAGCAAAAGCAGTTCAAAGTGGCAAATGGCCGATTCCCACAAACGCGCACCACCACTTTCCTTAAGAATTTTTACCGGCTGCTTGAATAGCTGCATGTTAATTTGTAAGCGGAAAGCGTCACTCTTACTGACTTAACTTTGAGCATCTTTGGGATAAGTGACCAAGAGGAAATGCTTGAGAGTTTATGCTGCAGCTCTCCGCTGCGGATTGCTGAGCTGTTTTGGCTGAATTTTGGCTCTGCAGCTGGGCAGGGGCTGGCACTGGGTAGCTGGGGGGGGGTGTGGGGAAAAGCCACCTGTGGTTTGTGAAGCTTGCCCTACTCCCAGGCTCTCTGTGGAGCTCAGCTGTTCAATCTCAAGGCAAACCATGCCCACTGCTCCACAACCAAATGCCTAACTCCAATCCAGAGTCCTACAGAGTCAGACTTCAGGAGCAGCTAAATAACATGATGGGTTTGGTGTATCTCCAGATACGTCCAGCAGTTTGCCTTTAGGCAGTTCAGGTGTTTAGGCTGCTTAGGGAGCTCTGTCTGAGTTGAATGTTCTCAGGAGGGGAACACACAGGGCTGGGAGCACAGTCTGAAATAGAGAACAAATAGGAATGTGATGCTCTTCCTGTGGAAATGTTGGTAGGGTTTGCCAAGCTTTGAAATGGCCAAGGCAGCACTCTTCTTTCTCCTCCAAAACTGCCCTTGGAGGGAGTTGATGACAAAGTGAATTGTTCTTGTCCACATTATGACAAAGTTCATCCTTTGCTCTGAGTTGAAGAGGAGAATGTTGGTGACTTTGCTGACCTGGGGCACTCTGTCATCCCCAGCTAGTGTGGGGGCTGCTCTGCTCTCTAGGCATCACTTTCTTGAGAAAAAGCAACCACTGCTTCCTGACCTGTCGTCTTGTGACCTTTCAGACTGGTGCTCAAGCAGTGTCAGCAAGCCTAAGTGATGTAAGGTGATGGTAACGTGAGCAACAGCAGTGCACCCTGAGGTGTATATATAGGTATGGTTGTACATGGTGCTCCCAGCACATCATGGAGCATTGGTGATTTTGAGTCCATGATACAGGATCACTGGTGTGGCTGCTGGAGGATAAACCATTTGGGTTCCTCTTCCCTCCTGTAAAGCAGAGTGGGTATTGCTACCTGCATAGTATGTATGGTGATATTGCTGTATGATGCTTAAGCTGCTGAAGGCTTTAAGATGACTCACAAGTTGCTCTGCATTCAGCTGAGGGATTCAAGGAGGACTTCCCCTTGTCCAACTTCAATGGTATCCTGGTTGGAGAGGGAACATACACCATCAGGATGCACAGATGCCCACGTCAGGGGTTGCCATGCATTGCTGGGGGGGGGAGGGGTGTGCCACATAGCACACAGCGATGGAGGGCTGAGGAATGAAGCTCCTTTGGCCTCAAAGGAACACCATCACCTACCTCATGGCTCATTGCATGGGGCTCCTGCTCTTTGCCGGGATGGTGGAAGAGGGGTTCAGATTCTCCAGGTGCCAAACAAAGTCTTACAAATTACGTGACCTTAGAGCCTGAGTCCTTTTGAAATCTGTACATTGATTTGTTAGAAGTTTTGACATTTTTTTAAGAATTTCCTTAAGTGAAGCTGCTTGGAATGGTGGCCTTCATCATGAATTGATTGGTTCTGATGTACCTGTCCCCAGGGGGTGCAGGGGCATGGCTGGGGTACTTCGCTTCTGTCTGAAATTCTTATCCTAGTTTGCAGAACCGTTAGTTTTCTGGAAGCTTTAACACTTCCGTGTGTGTGGTCAGGGTATTTTCTCTCCTCTTAAAATATCTGACAGAGGGATGCAGAGAGACCTCTTGCAGCAACTTCTCTGTATCAGACCAGTCCCAGAAGATGACCTGAAAAAAATAGGCTATCATATACTATATTGTGTAAATAAATACATCTTGCAATTTTTGTAAGCATCTACAGTCAGCTGTATATGCTGGATGGATATGACTGGATTATTATAGTCTGTCATTTCAGCATGAATTCAGACACTTTTTTTCAGTGAGTATTATTTAATAGGCTGGAAGAAGCCTTTGGAGCTGTTATTATCTCATGTAAATGCACGTTAAAGCAATTTGAACAGGCATATCATCTTCCTGATGGACTATATCGCTCCTGTGGAAAGGCTGAGGTTTTTGTACTGTGCCACACCGGAGCTCCCTGCCCTCTGGGGTGGAGGAGTGCAGACCCCCAGGATGGCACGGAGGGATGCCAGGCTGCTGCAAGGACTGGCGAAGCTGCTGTCCGGGCTATGGCCACGTGCTTAAGGATGCAAAGCAAACAGCTTTGCTTGGGATGACTGAGGTAAATAAGTTTAACACAAACTTTAGAGGTGATTTCAGCAAGTCTGCATGGACTGGCCGTTTCAATCGCTTCGTTGCAGCACAACATGGCTGTGCAGCCTGCGGGTTGCAGATGCATTTGGAGCCAGGAGGGAAAAGTTTCAAGGTCCGAAGAGCAACCTCTGGGAAACCGCTGGCTTTGGAGGGCCGGGAGCTGTGGGGAGGGACTGCACAGCTTCACTGTTTATTAACAAACAGCAGAGAGCTGTGGATAGCAAGTGGGGAGGAGGGATAAAATCCCCCAGACAGCACAAAAAGCTGCTTGACGGGGATGCTGCTGTAAGAGACGTGTGTGGCAGGGGAAAAACACGATCTTCCGATTACAGTTTTGAAATTGCCGTAAGAGTAGGTTACGTTGGTGCCCATTCTCCATCCCTGCCCCAGCCCAGGAGAGCAGCCCCTGGCTGCACCGTGCCCAGCTGTGGCTGCAGCCATCGGGCCACGCGTGGGAGCCGGCAGCAGTCCCCAGCTGCCTCGTGATATTATTATTTTTTTATTCACCTCAATAAAAATCTGTGATTCATTAAGTGCTTGTCATGTTTTGATACGTGGATCAGGAACTGATCAATAGCCAGCCAAATTTAATAAAAAGGAGCTCTATTCTTGGGAAATGAGCTTGTTACCATGCCAACTATCGATCTTTCCTGACAGGCTGCTGTAAGTCGCAAAATGGGGTCCTGATGGGTAGGTCGGTCTCCTTGCCTGCCTGCCTGCCAGGAATGATGCTGATTGCAGCCTCTGTATTTAAAAGACTTTGGAGACAACCCTATTTTTTTAATACTGCCTCAATGTAATTCTTTGGCAAAGGTTCTAGATTGCCTGGAGCTAGCGGAAATCATCCAAAGGCTTTATTTTTCTTACTGGCTCTAAGGTGCTGGAAATATAAGACAGAAGGGAGCAGAGCTCTGGTTCTGCACCAGAACCTCCCGGAGCGAGGAGGGATGGAGCCCAATGCCAGCCCACGTGGCCACCTCGCCAGTGCATGACATGCCAGCTATCGCCTGGTCCCTGCCTGCCACCAACACCCCAGCGTTTTTCCTGGAGATGTTAATAACTCAGCGTGCATCAGACTGTGTTAAACAGCACCAAACTGATCCCCCATCAGCTGGATTTCTCCAGCTGACCATGGTAAACAGGACAGATTTGCATCCCGAGGAAGAGAGATGTTCTGTGGTCAGATCTGGGACTCAGGTCCCAAAGGCACTTTGCTGAGCTTCCCACACTGATCCTAAATCCCTACATTTGAAGCGTTGGCATTGCAGCCACTCTCTGGCATGGGTGATACTGAAAGATTTGGGAGCAAAAGCTGAGTATGGATGAGAAGGAATGCATTTGTCAAATGCAAATAACCCATCCCCAAGGTTTTGATTTGCCTGATCCATTTGCAATGTTCCTAGGTTTTTACTTGCACTTTATTCTCATTTTATTTCTTGGAAAGAGGGTGGGCAGGTCTGTCTGCTGCCAGCGCAGGCTGTGCAGGGACCCGAGCCCCATCCTTGTGCCTGCCAGGGGCTGCATGGCAGCCTGGCACGAAGAGGGAGCGTTTTCCAAGTACAAAACACACCATGAGTTATAGCCCCATCGTTTTCCTTCAGGGCTTGGTCCAAAACACACCAGGATCAGCGAAGACAGATTTCAGTGGGCTCTGGCCCTCTCCCAGTCCAAACCATTTAAATATGGTGGCTCACATCCTTCTCCAGGACAGCCACTTAGGTCAGTGTTTGATGGTTTAAGAATGGATGGTGAATTGTACTTGGGGCAACAACAGCTTTACAGTCTAGAAAATCCAATTCTGTGCTCAGTACAAGCCCTGTGATTTCCCTGGGATAGTTTATCCAGCCAAAAGTGAGACAAAGGTAGAATGTCATGTGGAAGATCTCACCAAAGTCACTTGGGGAGAGGGAGTGCGATGTAATTCCTTCGTGGCTTTTCCAGATTGCTTACTGTAAAGTTTATTATGATTTGACGTTGACATTAGCCCTGCTTTGGGTGGGAAGGACTCAAGACCTCCAGAGGTCCCTGCCAACCAACGTTTTTCCATGATTTCATCTCAGAGATGTGATGTGAGGTCTAATATGGAAATGAAAATGCAACTGATATTCCTGGGTGTGCAGACTTGGAAGGCAATGAAGACCTGACATAAAACCTGAATATTTCTCAGACCTTTTTGTGTATATGAGGTGCCAGAATTGTCCTGGTCTCTCGGCTTTGTGAAATATTGGTTATTGAACAGTGCTGTTTGCTGCAGCGATTGGAAAGGTTGCCAGCAGCAAGCACCTGCCCTTGTGTCTGCTCTTGGCATTTCTCCTCCTTGGGCATAGCTCATCCCGAACTCCCTGTTTTGACTTTCCTTCTTTCAAGATTTTTCTCTAGTAAAAATCAGTGGACATCTCCATAGGGTTCGTTAACACGAGTCGTTTAATGGAAAGGTCCTTTCAATATATGACAGAGGTGAAAGTTATCAGCAATGTTTAATGACCCCCAACCTCCCTCTGTGCCTGCAGTATTTTACAGTGGTGTGACATGGCAGCGAGTGCTGAGCAGAGACAGGGTGGAGTAGCTCTTTGAATTAAGCGTATGTGTGCCAAATCGAGCCTAAAATAGAATTCTTCTTAAAATCCAGTGAAGGTTGTTTTTGGGAAAGCACTGCCGGGTCGGATCCCCACTGCCTCGGCAGAGCCCGGCAAGGTTTTAACACAATACTGATTGCATATTCCGATTTCTCTTGCAGTTGGCACTGGAGTCTTGAAGACAAATGAGACCAGTCGGGTGCCAACAGCAGTGCGATGCCAAGGAGACAGAGAGGCCCCTCCGAAAGCGTCAGGAGGAGGAAAGCCAACAGTGCTGATCGCAGGAGCAGAGATGCGGTTCCTGCTGCTGCTCCTGGGTGCACAGCCCCTACCCTGCTCCACCAACAGACGTCAAAACAGCCCGGCATGTTTAGGGGGAACACAAGCCATGGGATAACCAACTTGGAAAATACCTCTTGCTTGGGAGAGGAAGATGCCGAAAGAAAAGACTGGCTTGCCAGCGTTAGCTCTGCAGGCAGCTGCCTTCCCTGCCTGCCAGGGGTGAGGGGCTCCACATCAGCACGAACCCCAGCGACGGGAGAGAGACCCGGCTCAGGGATGCCAGAGGGTTTGGGTTTTCCTGTACTCAAGGGGCCTGCTCTGCAGTTTTTAAGATGGATCAGCAGCTTTACATCATATCGTGATTTGGCTGCAAGTTGAGCCGAATGTGTATTATCTCTGCAGGCTCATGGTATGCCTCTCCTGCCCGCCTAATGTATGAATATCCAGCAAGAGTTTTATGGACCAGATAATTTGTTTTGGCTGCTTGGAATAGTTATGTTCTTCCTATAGGAGAAAAAATTAATTTTGCTCTGAATTCCACTATAACTAGGCAGATCTCCATTTATATCCTGGATAATAAATCAAAGCAACATGAAGTCTCGTGCACGGAACTGAAGTGGTTTCTTCAAGCAAATTTGGCAGGAAATAAGTCCTCATCTTAAAAAGCCAGTTCACTCTGCATATACAGTACACCACTAACTCTTTGTTAAATCTGCAAACAGGCACGAAAAGTCACTCGGCGAAAAATAGAGAGAAATCTGTGAGCTCTAGCGATACTCTGTGAGATAGGCCGTATGAGTCTGTTATCAAAATCACACATAACTTTGTCAGAGAAATCACCCCGTGAGTTCTCTTCGACTCCCGGGTTTGCAGTGCCAAGCTACTCAAATATCACAAGGGCCATTAGTTTGGCTTCATATAAAAATAGGGTCATACTGGTATCACATCTTCCCTCTGTGCTTTTCCTCTTTCTTCTTGCCTCCTCAGCTAATGTTGTTATTTTTTCTTAGGGTTTTTTTTTTTCTTTCTAGCCTTCCTTTCTAGTTTCTATTTCTATCGTGCAAACATGCCATGGCAAAGCAATGTAAGCAATGCATAATATATTTGCAGTAATGTATGATTCATTTACTAGCTTTCATAATTAATGTGGCTGTGTTTTACATACACAGTACTTCCTGCATGCATTTTATGATGTGAACACTCTTCAAAATCTAATAAAATGTAATCCATTAAAAACAATAGTACTATTCCTGTGATGAGATTTGTGTGCAGATTTGAAGCAGCTACAGCAAGAACTTGGTGCCGAGTTTATATTCTAAACACCAATTTTTCTGCTGCTATTTTATGCAGCTCCTAATTCTCGAGGTGAAAATTATTATAATGATATATATTATTATAGCGATACTACAGTTGGTCTGGGTATCATCTGCTTTCATACCCTGAAAACTTTCCAACCCAAATAATTTTTCTATCTTCTGTCTGGAACTCAATAACAAATACGACATTATGCTGGATTTATGAAGAAACATATAAGAACTGTGCAGCAGCATCTGTAAAATATCAGCTAAATAATGCCAACATCTGCACCTCCAAAACACTTATCCTTGCCTGGGGTTTGGTGGGGCTGAGAGCACGCACAACCTCATGGTCTGCGCCCCAAGACCCTGTTCCTGAACGTATTTTTGCATCTAATTGCCACCAATATCGGCAAGAGTTAGGAGCTGCCAAAGAGCTCAGGCCACACACTTTGTTCACGCATTATTCTCTTCCTAACAAGGATTTGAGGACCCCAAATTATTTTGCACCCCATGGAGAAGAAAGCCGACGTAGCTGTTTGTGTGATGTTCCTTGACACGCTGCTCCAGGCAGATGGATTTGGGAGCTTTTAGTTTCCTATCTTCATACTAAAAGCATCTGTAAAATAATTTCCAACAACAAAAATCTACAATAAAAAACAAATCAATCTAATATGAATGTGTTGAAAATTCAAAATACGTATGAAAAAATTGATATAATTTCCAGTGTAAAGCTAGAAATCCTGTTTTCATCTCTGCAGAATCCAGGCTGAAATTTTGCCTGCTTTTCTCCAGCTGAATCCCCCTTAAAGTCAACGGGCGGGTGCCTGGTTTGTGTGGTTGGGGGGTTTTCCTCTGCCAAGGGTCTGACCTGCCAAATCAGCCCCGTGCTGCTCCTGCGTTAGCATTTCACACCTGTGCGGCACCTCAGCACTGCCTGTGCGGTCAGCAGGTGAGGAGCATCACCGCTTTGAGTAAGTTAAGCCTGGGCTTGTGTCTTACGGGGTGAGTTTTGCAGTGTGAGGAGGTGTGTAATGGGAAAATGCAGTATTTTCTGAGTGCTGCTGGTTGGGACAGCAAGAGGATGGCTGCACCTTCAGCATAGCTCCAGCCTGCTGGTTTTCCTGGACTCTGGAATGTTTGAAGTGTATTTTCAAAGGTATTTAAGCATTGCTTTTGGACTTTGCTGTGTCTCTCCTGGTGAATGTTTTCCTGCTGGTGTAGCTGCCTGTGCTGCATGGGCAGCTTTGGTGTGTCTCTGTAAGTGGGATTGGTGCAAACCTGTGGGTAACTCGTTGCGGGGGGGTTGATGCTGCTCTGAGGTGGGAAGCGTCTGCTCCTGCCAGCGATGCTCAGCAGGGAGAGCTGCTGGGGCTGGAGCTGCTTCCCTTCCCCAGTGTGGCACTAGGGGAAAGGTGGAAAAACCTTTCACGTAGAAAAATGAGTTAAAGACCTTAAGGCCCAAATCCCACCATTTAGAGAGATCAATACCGCTGTTACCGTTGGGAAGTGAAATCCTGCGCAGCGGCAGCACAAATCTGATGTGCCGTGTCTCTGTCTAGGGTGAACGCACCGGCCCCTTGTGTGGGCTCCCAGGCTGGGGGGGACACGCAACCCCCAAGTGCGCTCAGCCCTGTGCTCAGCCTCGTGTGCCGCAGGGAGGAGGTCACAGCAGTGGCGAGGGATGCCTGGCACAGTGTCCTCTGGGCAGCTCCACAGGGGGCTGATAAAACTAGTCTTTTCCTGATGTTTCCTAGTTCTGATTGGAGAGCTGGATTTTTTTCTCTTTGCATTTGAGGAGGCTTATTTTAGCATTGAGTGGTGTGTAGTGCTTGGATCTTTGGGGCTGGAGGTTATCCTGTTTGATTTTTTTTTTTCTTTGCATACATTTTGGATTATTTTTGTGTGTTTATTCTTATATCTACTTTTGGTTTTGGTTTTTTGGGGGGTTTTTTTTGTTTGTTTGTTTTTTTAAATTGCTAAATTAATTATGGAGGGGAGAAAACCCCTGTAACTATCTCTATGCCTTGTGAAAGTTCAAGAAATGCAAAGAAGTAGTGGGGGAAGGGATGAAGCAGCAGTGCTGTTCTGAAACACCAATATTTGAAAACTGTTTTAAGTGAGTCTTCAATATCAGAGACCTGGTAGTGACCTCTGCCTTTGGCAAGGCATGTGCAGGTGATGCTGAACCTTTCCTGGCACCTGAGCTGTACCCATTTTGCTGCAATCCCAGCAGGTGCTTTTGCCACAGGGTCCCTTCTCCTTCTGCCAACAAAGCTATGGGGGGGGGCTGCTCCCCTGGGGCAGGCAAAGCCCCTATGTCACCTCTCTGCAGAGTCACTGGGAGTGGCAATAGTGACAATATTTCTGACTCGAGGTGTGTGACAATGGTGGCTGCACTGTGGCTCCTGCCAGCGAAGGAGTGGGGCTTGGCCTCAGAGTGGGGTGCTGCCCCTCAGACCCAGCCAAGTGCCGCGTCAGAGCTCTGCTCTCCAGTGTCAGGGCCCCCGGTGACTTAAATAGGTGAGAACCCCCTGGGACACGTGTCTACCCAGGTGGCCTCCTGTACCCAAAAAGTGACCTCCAGCTGGGAGGTCTCTGCCCCTCCAGCCACATCCTCTCACCACGGTCCCTACCCCAGACCCCCAGCTGGCACCGGCTCTAGGTCTGCCTCCTGGCAGCTGGGGTGAAGGGGCAGAAAGTCCCCTTTGGGGGAGGTTTGGGGAGGGAAGAACAGCCCAGCTGGGCTCAGTGGGAGCCTCCCGGGAATGCAGCAGCAGCTCTGACACACGTCGGGGGCTCCGGATGGTCCCCTTGGATGGCCTGATGCTGAGACCCTGCTCAAAGCATCGCTTTTGAGGAGGGTCAAAGGCACGAATTTTTTTGGGGAGAAGGAGGGAAATGCAGGACAAATGCTGGACCTGGAAAGACCTTTGCTCTGCCTGATGTGGAGGAAAACTCCCGGGGCGTTCAAAGAAAGCAGCTGATTACTGCTCATCTAGAGAGTGGACACACGAAACAACTGCGGTGCGGCTGGAAGCTGCAGAGCCCTTCCTGAGCTGGGGAGGGAGCGGAGTGGGGCAGGGGGGTCGGCACTGCCGGCAGCACCCCCTGCTCACCCCCCACCTACGCCAAGCGGCCGTGCCGGGGGCCCTGGGATGGGGTGCCTCCGGGGCTGGGGGGTGTTCCCCAGCCGTGTGCAGCCGTGATGCGGCGGGAGGGGGGGATGCGCACCGGGGCTTTCCGCGGACGCGCAGCGGCAGCGCGGGTGCCCGAGCGCTTCTTCCTGCAGGGCGAATGGGGCACGGGCTGGCTCCCGGCATCCGAAGTGCCAGGGATTTTAAGAATATAAAATATATATATTTAATATATTTATTCCCCCCCTCCCCCGGCACCAGGAAGCCTCGGCTTCATTTGCACCTTTAGTTCCCGTTTCAGGGCGGGCTGCGATGCAGCAGCCGCTGCCGCCTGTGCGTTAAACGGGAAATAAAATAAAAATAAATGCCCTCATCTGACCCGTTTTTAAGGCAAACGGCAAAATCATTTCGTGTCTCCCGGTCCGGCCAGGTCCGCCCAAGGACCGTGGGGACACCCCAAAGTCTGGGGAAAACTTGCAGCCCTCTCCTGCAAACGAGGGGTACGAAATCTTCCGAGATAAAATGATGGAGCAGAGGGAGGGAGGGAGAATCCCCTGTAAATAGGTTCAGCATCGGGAGCCTTTGTGGCCAGGTCGCCTTGGAAGGCGGAGGGGCGTCGGGGATGCCCGTCCCTCCCGGCTCTGCGGTCTCTGACACGGTCACATCAAAGGACCCGCCGGGGAGGTCTGTGCACAGCCGTGTCCCCGAAATTTGCGCCTGGGAAGAGAGACAAAACCGGGCGGTATTAATATATTACTAAACGGCGAAATACTGAATGTTTCTTCTACGTGCGCGTTGCCGGAGGTTTGCACAGTTTGTCTGAAAACACCCGGAATTGGAGGCGGAGGAAAGGGAGGGGGATTTTAATAAAAACCATTTGCCACTTGTCTTCAATTAGGGTCCAGAAATTTAGCAAAAAGAAAAAATGTCTATTTTTTTTTTTTTTTCCTCACTTGCCGTCGGGATCAAGAGGTAAACGCGGCGCCTCTGCAACGATTTCAGAGCTTCGCGTTACAAGGAGAGAGAAAACACAGGCGGTATTGTCGCGATCCGTGTCGGCGTGGCCGGCTGCGGGGAGGGGGCCGAGCCCGGGNTCCCCCAGTGCCATCGGGGGAGCCCCAAGTCGCCGGGGCTTCTCCCTCCCCTGGGCTGCGTAGCCACGGAGCCTTCTGTCACCGTGTCCCAGGCAGGTGATGGGCACCTCGGAAGCTAATACCCCCCCTCCCGCCCCGATATTCCCCTGCATCTTAGTGTCCATGACAAATAGAGGCAACGTGAGACAGGAAAGGGGGAGGAGGGAGAGAAAGACACGCACACAATAGCCAGGCAAATTGTTAGCAACTCCGGCGTTTGGGGAAGCCGGTACTGTAACTGCGCTCTCATCAGTCACCGCTCCTGAAGTGATAGTAAAAATGCATCTAAACATGCTGCGGTGTGATATATAAAAGCACAGCGGGATGAGCTGCTTTCCAAAAAGGGACTTGGTGATTGGATATGCCTTGGCATGATTGACAAGAGCTTAGTTTGGTAAAGAGAAGACACGCAAGCTTTCACAGCGGGATTTCTTTTCTAAAATATATCACACTAGCCTTTGAAAAGCGCCGCACACTATAAGGGAAATAAGGTTGCTTTATAGTGCGCTGACATTTCTTTAAAACACAACTAAGATCAAAAAAAGAAATAAAATGTGTTCCAAACACAATGTTTTAATTAGTTTATTCTGTGCATTTGCTTTTATCTGGTGTATATATCACGGATCCCCACCCTTTAATTAAAACAACTGGCTGCCTATACAACAGCAGAGACAAATGCTTAACTTTCTCCTTTGTAGCTACAAGCAAACGCAATTTACTACAGCACTCAGAGGAGTTTTTAAAATAAACGTGGACGCCTTGAAATCTATCGGGGAATGGGCGAAGGTAGCGGGAAATGGCTGTTTCCTGGCTTTGAAAACTTGAGAGGATGTCGAGTCCCGCGGCCAGCCCTGCCCGCAGCCAGCCCTGCCCGCAGCCCTGCCCGCAGCCCTGCCCGCAGCGCTTACCGCCGGCCCTGCCGAGGGAATTTGAACGCAACGAGAGCACATAGCTGCCTTCAGCTGGGAGCCGCAGTTGAAGGGCTGCGATGGGGCTTTCTGTTTGCTTGATCGCTTTTTGAATTTGTTTTTTGTTTCTCTCTCTTTCACTCTTTTTTTTTTTTTTTTTTTCCCCATCGAAGCCCACGTTACCGCAAGCCCTCCCTATCCCCCCGTTGCCCCCCGGTCCGGGGTTGATCGCTTAAGGCACCTTTTCTATCGCGATCTCCTCCGTCTCTGCCCGACAAGGTTGTCGTTACGGAACTGAACCTCCGCGGTGGGGAATAAAAGTCTTTTAAAAGGCATTGACTCCTTCACCCCGTGGCAAACACACCGTTTACAGGGGGGTTAATTGTACCGGGGGGACCTGCCGCTGCCCTCCGCGCCCGGGGTGCGCTCCCTGCGCGCCCGCGTCCCGCAGCGCGGGGCCTGCGCGGGGCGGTGGAGGAAACGCGCTGCCTCGGGGTGTTCGATAGGGAAAACGGGGGAAGGGGGGGTCAGACCGGTGAGGAGTCATCTGTCGGGCCGAAATCTGGATATTTCGGCAGCAAGAGGGGAGTTGCCTCTCCCCGAAGCCCCGCGGTGGCAGGCAGAGGGTGAACCGCCCTGGTGCAAACCTGGACCCGGGTGGGGAGGGGGGCATTGGGGCAAAAGCCCCCGCCCCACGCCCCGCTGCTGTTATTCACCCCGCTTTGGCCCCAAGGATTCGAGCGGGATTTTAGCGGCGAAAGCGGCTCCCGTTGCGGTGCTATTTAACCCACGGAAGCGTCCGAGGGCTGAGCCCGGTTCCTCCTGGGAGCTGCGGCCGCCCAGCCTGCACCGTCCCACGGCCCGCGGGGGCGGCCGGACCTCGGGGGGGCTGCGGGCTGGAGGTGCCGCTGGAGCGCTTCGTTCCCTTCGTTGGCGAAGGGAGTTGCGCAGGAGGTGAAAGGAGCCGGCAGCGGGTCCTACCCCGCAGCTTGGCGGCGGCACCGCTTTTCCCGGGGAGAAAAAAAAAAAAAAAACAAACNTTTCCCGGGAAAAAAAAAAAAAAAAACTAAGAGGAAAAGGGAATGGGCAAAGGACCGGTGGGGACGGGTCCCCGGGCCGGAGGGGCGCAGGGGAGATAGGTTCTCTCCCTGGTACCTTGAAGGAAAGCCCCCGGTGGCTGAGGGACAGTCGGTGGGCGATGCGGCTGGAGAGAGGATGGCGAAAGGCGAGGGGTGGAAATGGCACAGCTTTCGTTTTAATTTTTTAAAAGACTCTGAATCGTTCAACACCTTGTTCCAACACGTCCTCGAGGCTGCCAAAATCGTGTCCCCGTCTTTAGGGTGTGCCGGGCGGCGGGAGACACCCTGGGTGCCCGCTGCCGGTGTGCCCGCCGCTGCCGGAGCCGCTGCTGGGTGCACGGCCCTACCCCCCGGCCTGGGATGGGCTTCCCTCGGCCGGAGCCCACCTGCGGGACCCCGAGAGCCCTCTGCTCCACCGGGCCACCCCGCAGTCCGCCGCCGGGGCGGCACCAGACGGCTCCGCTCCGGGGAGTCCCCGGTCGGTCGCACCTCCCAGCCCGGGGCCGCGGGCAGCCGTGTCTCCTGCTGCCAACCCTCCGGCTCGCTGTGCCCAGTGCTGGGGAAGGAGACCTGGAAGCGGGAGGAAACCCCGCGTTCACCCCCGGGACGGGGAGAGCGGGCAGAGCGCCCGAACACCGCCATACCCCGGGGCTCGCAGTGTCGCGGACGCGGGTGTCCCCGCAGCCGGCCCGGGAAGAGCTGCTGCAGGCTGGGAGGTGGGGGGGTGTCCCAGGACGGGGTTGGGGCCGCCCCCCTCGGAGCCTGGCAGCTCCCCCCCCCTTTGGCCCCCGGCAGCTAGAGACCGCTGTCTCCGGCCCCTGGGGGTGCCGGTTCAAACGGGGAGATTTGAGCCCGGGGAACGGGTTTGTTACGGGGGGTTTACACCTGCTGCGAGGCCCCGGGGCTGCTCAGCGGGGAGAGTGGCGGGGCACCGGGGCCGGGCTGGATCGGGGCTGATTTGGAAACGGGGCACCACATCCCCCGCTGTCCCGTCCTCCGCGGTGCGCCCGGGGCTGCGGGGCAGGCTGCGGGACTCCCCTCCGTGTGCCGGCACAGGAGCGGGGCAGCTCCGGGGGGATGCCCGCAGCCGTCCGGGGCCTCGGCAGCCGTCGGGGCCGGGCCGGGTCGCTCCGCAGCGCCGCCTCGTGCCCGGCTCCGCTCCAGGCCCCGCTGGCAGCGGGCACGGCCGGCGGCGGCTTCCGCAGCCCCTCTCTCAGCCCTGCTCGTCGCGGCCGACAAGTTTCTGGGCTGAAGAAGTGGCGCGGGGGTTCCTCCAGGGATCCGTGCACAATCCCTCCTTCCCTTCCCCTCCCCTTATCTCCACCGACTGCTCAGAGCATCGTCGCGCTCACTACAGGTCAAACCCCAGCCTCAGCACGGCCGGGGGGCACCCGGCGGGGCCTCTCTGGCCCACCTCGGGTCACCGTCGGGTGGGGAGGCTCTGCCCAGCCCCGCCTGGCCCCGGGGAAAAGCCTGGGGCAGGAGGGGGGTCGGATACCCCGGGTGCGGGCTCGGAAACAGCCAGGGCTCAGGGGCAGCGGCTCCGGCACGCCGGGGAAAGGGCGGCTCTGCCCCGGCAGCTGATGCCGAGCCGGCGACTCGAGAGGCCGGGATGCTTCCCCGGAGCCCGGGGCTTGCGGTTGTCCCTCAGGGCTCAGTCACGCAGAAAGGCTGACTAAAGTCTGTGTCCCCCGCAAGAGAGGGACAATAGAGCCACCCTCCAGGTCACAGGTCACCTCCTCACTGATTGAGATATTCGCCACTTCCCCCCACCCCCTCCGCTCCTCGGAGGCACGGGGGGATTTCAAGGGGGTGGCCGGAGGGCGAGGATGCTCTCGGCTGGGCCGGGGTACCGAAGGCCCGGCTTCCTCATCCTCCTGCTCCCGGGTCTGCACCGTGCCCCGTACCAATGGCTTTGCAGGTGGCTTTTTCCCCTTTCAGAGGGTGGCCTTCCCCGGGGTCACTCCGGTGCGTGGGCATCCCAGGGCGCAGGGGGCGGCCCCAGCACCTCGCAGGACTGCGACCCCCGCCCCTGGGTTTGCCTCGGCCGCCTTTGGGGCGACGGGACCCATTTATTCTGCAGCATTTCTAAGTCGTCCTCGTGGTTTCCCCACTCCCTTCCGAGCACGACGCGTGTTTTCCACGCAGCTGAACAGTGATTTTTTTTTTTATTTTTTTTTGGGGGGGGGGGGGGGGGGGGCG
>VXBL01005738.1:110200-190063 GCA_013400195.1 Aramus guarauna | reverse complement strand
GCCCCGGCGGGCCGGCCGGAGCTCCGGCGGGGATGCAGACATCCTCCTGCCCCGGCGGAGCGCGGCTGGTGCTCCCCTCCAGCGCGGCCAGCCCGGGCGTACGGCTCTGCAACCACATCCTCCCCCGGACCGCAGGGACCTTACCGCGGGCTAACCCCAGCTCCGGGGGCAGGCAGGGACCCGCACCACGGGCTCAGCCCCGCCGCTGACCAGGAGAGACCCCAGACAGGCCCGTCTTGAACTTGACTTGGGGCGTTGCGGGAGGACGGGGCGGTCCGTCCCCTCCAGCCTGCTGCAGAGTCCGCTCGGGCAAGCAACCTGCGAAACCTTGTATGTTTTTGTGTTTTAAAAATTAACTTTAAACAAATTTACCCTCTTCTCCCTCCAGGAAAAAAAAAAGAAAAGAAAAAAAAAAAAAAAAAGGTTTATCAGACAGGAAAAGACGGGCAGAAGGTGAATCGCAGCCTCTGGGGCCGCACATCTGAAAAATAAAATCCCCCAAGCCCGGTGCAGGCAGGTTTTTCGCTCCTCACTGCCCAGCCTGGCCCCTTAAAATAGTTCCCATTCGAGGTACTCCGGCCAGACATGCATCTCCGCTTCTTTTATGCTGTGAAGTCTTTCTCTCGCTGTGCACAGAGCCGAGCCCGGGGGCTGGACGCGGAGCGCTGCCGGCCCGGGCCCTTCCCGGGGGGTGAGCGGGGCCGCCCCGCACCGCGGCGGGCGAGGAGGAGCGGAGCCGCCGGGGGCCGTCGGGTTTTCCTCGGACACCCACTTGGGTCGTGTCTGCGTCGCTCTGGACCGCGCCAGGCTTGGAAACGTGCCGGTAGGCTCGGTTTCGTTACTGCTTTGCTCGGAACCGGGGAGGCGCGGGGGTGCGCAGGGCTCCGCGGGTGCGCAGGGCTGGGCGGCGGAGCGCCCCGGGACGGGTGCTGCGAGGGAGTCTGCTGGTGTCGGTCCCCGAAACGCCGTCCCGGAGCGGGGGGGGCTCTGCTGTGGCCGGGGTGGTCAGGCGCCCCGTCCCGGGTGCGGCCGGAAGGATGCAGCATCCTCGGGCGGCCCCGCCGGGGCTGGGTGCGGGGGCCCTTCCTGGCCTCGCAGTGGCTCCGGCTGGTTCCCAGGGCCCTCGGGCCGTGCTGGCATACCTGCCCTCCTGCCTCCCCCCAATTTGCTTCCTTGGGCTGGCAGCACAGCCCCAGCCACCTTCAGAGCAAGGACTTAAAAGCAACATCCTGGATCATTTGGCTTCCCCCACCTTGGGGCCTCCCCATCCAGCCAGGGCTTGTACTCAGTATGGGGAAAGGGGGAGCAAACTGTTGTCTGCATCCCACTAAGGCCAGACGCCCCCTCGACCACTCTGCAGCCCCCCTCCCCAAAATGGGGCCTGGATGGGGCAGGGGCAGCTGTGGGGTGTGTGTATGGTTTGGGACGGAGGGTGGATTTGTGACCGGTGCAAAAAGGGCTGGGGAGCTGTTTGGCTGTGAAATGCTTGCACAGCACAGGGTTAAGCACCAGCACCCTGAGGTGGGGCAGGAGGGCCGTGTCCCCTGAGCACAGCACGCTGCGCTGGTGGGTGCTGCTGTCCGTGCAGTGCCTCTGTCCCCCACCACTGCTGCTGCTCCCGAGACCTCAGCTCTCATGGACAAATAAGAAGGGGTTTTCTGTAAAAAGAAGCAAAAAGGCTCTGTTCCTCGCCTTGCTCATTGCAGGGAGATGCAGAGACTCCTAGAGCAGGAAAGACCCTGCCTTTTTCCCAGATTTCTTAGGCTGCTTTTATGAGTTGAGTGAGACAGCTCATGATTTTCAATGCCAGGGCCTGGCAGAGGGGACCTGTGGGCATTCCCTGTGCTCACAGCTCGGGAGAAAGCATTACCCAGCCAACTGGGGCAGGACAGTGCGGGCAGAGCAGGTGCCATGTTAGCTCAGCTTTTAGCATGTCATTAATAATGGATCTTGTGTCGCACCCCAGAAGAGTCCCAGGACTGTTCAGAAAAAGGCACCGTATTCTGCTGTCCTGTCCTGGACTGGCAGCCCCCTTGAAGTTGCTGTGCTTGCTTGTGTGAGTGGGATTAGGTGGATTTGTCCCCAGATAAACAGAACTCGAGATGGCTTTCTAAAAGGGGTAATGTTGATTCATTGTGCTGTAAAGAATCTAAGCAGAGGCAGGCGATGAGCTGGAGCCATTCCTTCTCTACCACGCTTTATGAGCCATGAATATTTTTATTCCTTTGGTGTCATTGTTTTTGCATATCTGTCTCTGTGTCTGGTGTAATCCTATGAAAATAATATTTCTTTTTTCAAGCTTTGTGCATGCCATTAGCAGCTAGTAGCTGCACACAGTGTGAAGGCAGAGTCCTGAAGGCATTTGATCAGGTTGTGTTCAAGCGTCTCGGCACTACGGCCCCAGGAATTAAGTTCCCGTAGTAACTCTGGTGGCTGTAAAGCTCCGAAGCAGTGGATAGGGTGTAGTATTGTGTGTTTGCACTTTTTTTTTTTTTTTAAATAATATTATGTTCCCAGATTGAAAGCATCACACACTAACACCAGCTCTTTTAGCTAAGCCTGACTTTCATGACTGTTTGATAAACCATCCCCGTTATTTATGCTGTTAGCGTGATCTAACTATATGGAAAATATCTCTGCAGAGATGCACTTTTGTTTTGGAGAGGTAAAACTCTACAGGAGGCCTTAAATTCTTTGCAGAAATCTAATTGTATTATGGAGTGTGCAGAAGGAAATAATTTCTATCATACTGATTGATCTGCACATCCCCTGAACTAAGACATTTGGTTAACCTCGCTATGCCGTTTGTATGGGTTAGAAATATAATCTACGTCTTGCAAGTGCCAACTCACCTGGACATAACTGCAGGCAGTAAAAACGCTTGCGTAAGAGCTTACGCTGGTGCGTGAGAATGGCAAAGCAAGGACCTGCCCCGCAGACTTGATAGGAGATGGTTTAGGATGGCTTTACAGACGTCTGTTCTGTTCTAGCGGTGGAAAAACCCTCTGCAGAAATCGGGGAGGCAGTTGTCTAAGGAGGAGCAGATATATTTTAATATTAAGATGCTAATTTTTATTCTCAGTAAAGAAGATTGTGTGCTGCTTAGGTTTTCTTTTAGCTAACCCGTCGGTAGTGTTTCTCCATTTCATCTGTTTGTGTGAAAAGAAACTTTAAGAAAAAGGGCTGGGGGGAAAAAAAAATAAAAGAGTTTAGCTGAATGATTTTGTTTTGGCAACTTGTTCAATAGTGGCAGCTTTGAAATTGCCAAAGCTCGACTTTGAAATGGTTGAATGGGCGATATGTGAAGTTTCTTTTGAGGGAGACCCAGCCCGTGTGTTGGGGATTTGTTCCTGTGCACGCTGGGCGAGGTACCCTGACCTGCGACAGCCGGGAAAGTCGGAGAGGGGAAAAGTCACCGACGGCTGGAAAGATGCTGGGGAAGCTGGAGAGGCTTAATGGCTGAGGAGCATAAAGGATACGTGCAGAATAGGGCTATTCCCATGGTTTTGCCCTTTTGCAGAGTGTCGTATAATCGTGGTTTGGGCCTGTGGTAGTCCCGCAGATGCAAAATGGCTCTTAGGCAGGGTTTTTTTGGGCGCGTGGCATGGCGGAGCAAGGGGCTGGGCAGAGATCCCGAAGCTTTTGAGGAGGCTGTGCCCTACCTGGCTTCCAGCATCTCCGTCTCTGGTGTTTGGGCAGAAACTGGTCTGTGGGCAGGAAAAAAGTGCCACATCGGCAAGGTTTGGTACGGGGTGGGGGGGGAAGTGTTTTGCTCTGCAGCCTGTGCCGAGGGCTCTGCCCGGGCAGGTGTGGGGTTGTTGCTGCTCCCCGTGCTTCAGAGGGAGCAGAAACCAGTGCTGTGCTGTATTCACAGGCTGTGACGGGGCCTTTAGCTGGCAGGGTCACAGCAGGGTAGGAAACGTCAGGATTTTGGTTTCTGCTAGCCATGGGCTTGCTGCATTTGTATGCCACAGAGAATAAACACTTTGGAAAACACAGCTACGGCTGACCAGAAAGGCTCAAAAGGCAGTGAAGCAGCATATAGCGTTTGCTTTAAATAAAATTGCCTATTTATTTATCTCTTTAAATTTCTCCCAGTTTCACTAAGACATCATTCTAGTGCAAAATCTTGTGTTTACTTTTGCTGTGTGTGTGTTTTTTTTTTTTTTTTTTTTTTAAGTATTTTTGCCACTTTCTGTAGTTTCATAGGATAATTCATTTCCTGTTTCGGGCAAGAAGATGATGTTGTTCTTTTTTGTTCGCTTTTTTTACCTTATTTTCATTTGAGTTTTTTTTTACCTGTGTCAGTTGAATGCAGTTGAATTTAGGGTTTCCACTACTTCACTGTGTTCTTACTGAAAATAAACATTTCTTTTGTTTGCATTTAGCATCCTATTAAATCCATAGACTTGAGCTTCTCAGTAATTATTGATAACCTCAAGATGAAAGTAAACCTTGTGTTGAGATTGGTGAGAGAAACTCAATCTTAACTATAGGAAAAGTCTGAATTTGGACTCAAATACTATCTTTAATTAAGAGAAAAATCTCTGTGCAGCAGATAATGTGACTAAAGTTCCCCTGATGCACGCAGAGTTTGCTAGGACTGGACTCTGGTTGCTTGCTGGTGCAAGGGTTCGTGGTGCTGAGGAAGACAGATGTTTCCCAGAATACTAATTTTCCCCATAATATTTATTTTTACTAGAAAGAAGATGCTGCAGAAACTTGCTGAAACTGTCAATCATAAATATTTTAAAATCACATTCCAGGCACCCCTGAAATGGACTTGCTTAATTTGACAAGATTTAGAAAGAAAAAGAGAGTGGATTTTTATATATATATTATATATATTTTTTTTTTACTTTTTCTCCCCCCCCCCCCCCTTTTTTTTTAAAGGCAAGAAAGATTCAAAATACGTATCCAGAGAGAGNTTTTTTTTGGTGATAGCTGTAAGGCTAAAGGAGCATATACATGTGTTTTAAAGTGAAGCTCCAGTTTTCATGTAATTGCCTGATTCTGGAGCTTGAATTATCATTTTTAAAATGAGACTATTGATAATACTGTAAGAGTTGGCAACACTGTAGCAGTAAAATATATATTTAATTTTTAATCTTGGCCTGTAGAAGTATTTTAAAATAATGCACTAAGTGGAGTGATTTACTTTAATGAGTTCGCATCAATCACTTTGTTTTTAAAATGAGATACCAATGTAACATTGCAATCTGCTACTTTTTTTCTGTTTTCTTTTTGTTCTTTGCTGATGTGGATGGAGAAGGCAGGCAAAGGACCAAAGGAGTTGAAACTGCACCTTGAAGATACTCCCTGTACCTTCGGGAGGATGCTGGGCTGAGATTAAAATAAAAACGCTCTGTTGGTGCTCACTTTATGTTGCTGAGGACTTGATTTCAGAGGAGTTCCCTTACCCTTTAAAAAATCTCAGGTTGGAGATGTTTAGGAGGAAAAAAAAAAACCCAGAAAATAAAATAGTACCAAAAAAAAGACCCGCATAGCCGTTAGTTCCTTTTTGAAATTACAAGCTGACACGGGGCATTGTAAAAATTAAATGATTTGAAAAAGAACTTACTGGGTCCTGCAGTGAGTCCGTAGCTGTACGGCTGAGCTCTGCAAGCCTTGCCTTGCAGCCGAGGGTTCTCTGTACATTAAATACACCAGAATGGACGATGTAAGCTCTATCATGATGTCTGTAATCAGAGGATGGAGCAGAATACAGTGTGCTCACATCTAGGTTTGCTACGTGTTCTAGTCCTAATTTTGGGCTGTGGCTACTTGATCAGCTTTTTAGACATTTATAATATAAACGCGAGCAACCGCTGTATTAAAGCAAAATTCTTTGTTGTGATTTAATTTTTGTCTAAGTTAATGAAAAAATTATTCTAGTGAGAACAATAGTTTACATCGGCATCGTAGTTTTATCACAGTTATATTTCTCGATTTCTTTGTTTTACCATAGGTTAAGAAATAGTTTCCTTCCAGATTGAAAATAAATTGCAATGAAAGAATTAAGCCATCATAAATGCCCCCTACAAAGTTTAAAATCACATATGCATCAGTGAGACATTAATGTCCTGAAAATACGTTTTCTTCTTTTCAAGAATTTTCTGTTCTTAATCTTGGACAGTCTTTTACATAAAAACCAGTTGTCAGTCTGCAGTGCGAGTAAATCGTGCCCAGCAGAGAAGCTGACGCAAGGAAGGGGCATTGGAGAAATACTGCATTTCATAAACACAATCACTAGAGCATTAGGAGAGCAAACATGCGGTTTTATGAACATAGCTATAAATATTTAAACATGCAAAATGAAAATGTTACTAAATGTCTGGTTTTCATTATCTTTCGATGAACATTTTCATTCTTGGAAGCCTTGCTAGCTGTCTGCAGAAAATGATCACCACCCCCTCACCAGAATGAAGGATGTGTAATGCGAAAACGTGTTAAAATGCACAGTTGTTTGTAATATCTTCTACCAAAGTGGAAGACATTCTACCAAATTTGGTATTCTACTGAATCACAAAGTATTCTTGCCCAACAAACAGGGAACCATCCCGCTTCTGTCAGCAACTTGTTCGCTAGATGTTATGAAAATCTAAGGACGGTTTGGAAAATATAAGATGTCACTCAGCGTGCTTGGAGTCGTGTCCTGCCATCCTTTCTCCAGCAAAATTCCTACAGAAGTCAACAAAAGATGCGGCTGCTGATTTTATCAATATTAATGTATTATTTTGAAGTGTCAACAAGTGTTGAAGTGTTCTATGTGCCTCCGTAGAAGGGTTGGGAGGCTGCAGGAGGAAGTTCGGGGTGGGAAGCCCAGGGTCTGCCCCTTGGCCGGGCTCTGGCAGTGGGTGTGAGGCTGCGCCTTTAAATAGGACCGTAGTGGTCAGCGGCGGATACGGGTTGTGCAATTTAGCTTGCGTGAGTGGAGGCCTGTGAGAAAGCAGAGGCCACGCTGTGCATCACTGTTCATAATAAGGCAGGTGTCTGATTCCTTGGATCCAGTGTAGTCATCCGTCTCTCTTGGCTTCGGTTCTCCCCCATCAGTGCATACCAACAACGCCCTGACTGCGCCGTGTATGTCATGAAAGAAGATGCCAAATCGTTTTTTTTTCTTTTTTTTTTTTTTTTATGCACCGGGAAACCCATTTTATATTAGTCACATATTTAATCTAGACTGTCGTGAGTTTCTGCCGGGCTTGGTAGAGGCACGGCGTGCCCTGCGCTGGCACATAGGCACGCACGCGCGCACTGTTTACTATTCTTCCTGCAGTTGCTCCCACCAATAAATCTGCACTTGCTGTGGCCAGGATGGAAATCTTTAAGACAAAGGGCTTGAATGGGCAGTTTTTTATTGCTGTGATAGAGTAGAAGGCCCCAAGCTGGGGGCTAGTGCATGCGTGAATGCTGGCCCCCTTGGCTTGGTACTGTCTCCTGCTAGTGCTATACCAGTACCGGAGACTGTACAAGGGAGAAAGCCTCAAGGCTGGTATTTCCCCGTTTCGATTCTTATGCCTCTGACTGCAGCAAATCCCAAAGAATTGATGGCTGAGAAGTAAACTTGGAGAAGAGCGTGGAAGGGCAGGCTGTTGGGTAAAGCAGGGGATGCCTGGGAGGGCAGCACAAAAACGTGGGAATGAGGAAAGGAGGAACAAAAGAGATGTGGGTTGGCGAAGGAGGAATAGGGGAGTGAAAGGCGGCCAGGCTGGTGCAGCAGCGAGGAGCTGCTCCTTGTGCCTGTGTGTGAATACACCCAGCTGAGCCTTTTGCATTTGCAGGCTGTTCAGGCAGAGCCCCCACAAAAGTGTGTGAGTCTCCGGAGACGTGCACAGGATTTGCCCTGTGGGAAGCAGTGTGCGGTGCTTGGGGTGAGGTACGCTTCACGCTACAAAAGTTTTGGCTCCCGCGATAAAGCCGTGCGCAGCTATCAGCCAGGTGCGGTGCATGAGCATTGCCGGCACCGTTCCCGTGCTGGGGCTGGGGGACGTGGCCAGTGATGGAGCCCACTGGCAACCCAGACCCGAGCTGCGAGGGGGAAGGAGCGGGCTGGCTTCCTGCAGACAGCTTCGTGCCCACCGGGCTCGGGACCAGAGGGAACCTCGGGGAGCTGTCGCTGCCCTCCTGCTCCCCCACGGCTTCCCTCCATTCTTGGAGGCCACAGCCTGGGCCCTGCCGCGGCAGAGGGACTGGGGCTGGTTTCTCAGCAGCAGGCGCGATGGTGCTGCTCTCTATCTGCTTACGTCAATGCAGACCTTTCCACGGACTCCAGTCTGGGTTGGATCAAGCCTTGCATGATTGTGGCCCTTGTGCATTTCAAAACTGTGTTAATCTATATCTGGATCCCAATGGGGGCACTCAGGATGAGCCGAGCTCAAACAATCCTTGGCAGGAGGGACAGACTGGAGTTGGCAAGGATTTTTGTCCCATTATTGGTTACTCAGAGAAAGGAATGTATGCACCATTTTAATATATGACAACTTGAGGTCTGTCATCTTCAGCATATTAGAAAAGCCTCATTTTTAACAGATCCCAGAGCGTTTACTAGGCATCGCGCTGCAGCTGGATTGAGGCTGCGCACTGGTTGCGGGCAGAGACATGGGGCCTTCTGTCCACCTCGTTAGGCACCGAGCGACTTCTCCTGCTGTCGGGTCGGCCCTGTGGGTGCCAGTGGGAGACCCCCGGGCTGCTCACCTCTCGCTCCTGTCTGCCTCTGTTGGCGGGGGAGACAGAAATCTCAGGGCAGAAAAAAACTGTAGCAGTGCAGCCCACAGAGCAAACCACACTGAAAGCTTTTCCTGACTAGTTAAATTTGCCTGCATGTTCTCGGCAAGTTTAGCCAGGGGGTTATTTACCAAGCTCAGAGGAGACTTGCTTCTCTGTAGTAAAATCTTCAAAATATGTCCCAAAGACCCTGAGAGAGATTTTACGCTTTCAGTCAGTTTGCTCTTTCCTCCAGTGAAAAATCCAGATGGGTGCTTCTGTTGAAAATTGGCTTGTACAAAGTCACCACCCTTCCTGCTTTCTCACTCTGGGTTTCTAAAGTATGAAAATTCAGCCTTGTAAAGATTTTTCAACAGGATTATTTAGGCTTGTTGTATCAAGACCAAGAAATTCTGTCCAGGTAACCTAGAAATGGCTAGGAAGGATGGAGGAAATATATTTGGGGTTTTTTTTGTTTTGTTTTGTTTTGTTTTTTGCTTTGTTTTGGTTTTGTTTTTGGGGGGAAAAGAGTTTTGAAAATAGCTTTCTCTATTTTTACCAAGCATTATTTGTATTTTTATCAATCAGAAAACCACCTGAGTACTTTGTAAATTGTTCCCTTCAACAGCATCCCCATAAAGAGAAAGCTGACATAATCAGCACAAGGAATAGGTGTCAGCCTTAGCAGGACGACTGTGTTTCTGGGTAATCTAATGCCATTTTAATATCTTGCTTTTAATGCAGCTCAGAGAATGGTTTGATGGACAAGGCAGGGATGCTCACGAGCCTGAGTTCAGTTCTTAGGGGCATGTCACAAATTATTTTTCACAGACAGCTGTAGTTGGAGCGTCAGCTCCCATTAAGAATATTAGGAGCTCTGAGGTTCAGCGCTAGCACAGCATATTTTGTACCCTTTGGTTTGCTTCTGTGGCGACAAAAACAGAAGGTCTTTGGTTAACTTCTGACCACTGACATATTAAATGAAGATGCGCATTTGAGCAACATCAGTGATTTCAATTGACTCATCAATTGCCATTGCGTAGCAGTCCTCATGTTTCACTTTGGTAACAAGCTGATCTGCCACATCTGATGCCAGCAATTCAGTCCTTCAAACAAATGACGTGTTTGATAAAGAAATCTTTTTAAATTCATTATGCACTTTGGCTTTTGTCTTTCCTTTTAATACAGCATCTGTTGCAGCTGGGATACATTCCTTGATCGTTTCTGAGTCTGCAATTATTTTTATGCCTGCCCAGTGTCCCGGAGATGTGAAACGAAGCTGCCATGCTATGCTTCTGAGCCCTGAAACTCTGCACAGACATTCAATTTAATCTCTTGGAACAGACTGCATTAAAGTAGTTTCATCAGTGCACACTTGTGATAAAAAGGCGACATGAAGAAAGACAGTGAACTAAAAGGCCCTGCTTTTTTCTGGGAAGACAATAGGATATCTGTCCCTTCATTTGTTTCACGGATTCCTCACACAGCCATTTAAATTCAGCAGAAGGCTCCAAATGTCTAAACTTTATCCTGAGCATTTTTTCGGTGCTGGAAAGGAATACAGTTAAGTGTCCCAGGGGGAGTTTTATAGAAAATGCTATGTGCAGTGTTAATGAGTTGGGATGGGGTCATACGTTTTTCCATACAGAGCCAGTACAGAAACAAATACAGGACTCGAGGAGAAATGATCTGCAGGGATCCACTGATCTGTGGCTTGGGGTGATCCTGTACTTCCGTAGTCCCCCCAAAGACTGGCAGAAGGATCAGGATCACTGGGGCTTTAACCCAAAGTGCCTCCAGCGTCCCACTCCATGCCGGCGCTCTGTGAATAGCTGGCGCTGGAAGAAATGACAAACTTCTTGGGTGCCACAAGAGATTGCATCTACGTTACTGATCCTCACTCGGCTCATTACTGAAAATGCATCAAGTAGCTATATGGGTCAGACTGCTAAATTTGTAGACACAGAGTGTCAGGAAGCCTTTTTGTCAACTTGGTACCGTTTAGTATATTTGTCCTCAAGTTCAAAGCAATCCTGGCTTCAGACTTGTGATATTTTCTGCCCTTTCCCCTTTCTGTTGACTCAGACCTCTTCCCTTTGAGGTCAACATCAAAATAAAGATGTATGTTTCCTCAGCCTGACCATGGCTCTGACTCTTTAGATCAGCAATCCTATAGTCCATATGTCTTCCCATCTGTCAACTGGCATTTGAAGCCAGCTTGCTCCTCTATTCTTTCAGACAAGTGTGAGAATCAGGAGTTTCTTTAATGACGGTTTCAGGCCTTAAAGCGTTTGCTAAGATACTACCTATTAAGATCCCTTGATGGCACCTTGAATAGAGATCAAAAGCAACTGAGTTCACTCCACAAATCTAATTCTGTCAGTCAGTTTAGGGCATTGAGAGAGGGGTGGGGAGGGCTCGGGAGGGCACCGCGCTCCCGCAGTTAGGAGACAGGCCTGGGAAGTCCAAGCCCTGGCTTCGGGGAGTGACGTGTTACAGCAAACATAAGCACGGCTAAATCCCTCCAGTGGTGGCTGCGCTTGAACTGCCAGGGCTCCCTGGGTTTGAAAAGCAGATCTGTGCAAAATGGGTTGGTGGCTTTGCTCACACCATTCTATAGTGGCAGCCTTTGGGATCTGAGCTGTGCCTGGTTCAAGTGAGCACATTAGTACCTGTGTCTCTCTGCTCCTTTGACTGGGAGGTTATTCAGAATCTATTTGTGATGCAAGATTGTAAACAAAAAATCTTAGAATACAAAATACTCTTCTCATTAATAATTATTACCAGGCAATAATTTGTCTCTTGTGCTTTGGAGAGCTGCTAATAATGGGAATCTGTGTCCTGCTTCACCACTGGGACTGCATGAAAGGCGGGGTGGAGAGATGCTGCCTGCACAGCATTATCACAGAAAAATGGCCACTCTGTCTGAGGGCACAAATCATCTTTCAAATATTCCTATTTTTAATGCCTGTCAGGAGATGCTGCAAAGCCCTTGCAATATTTGGGGAAGTGTTTGCTCTGGTGGTCCATTTCCCCAAATGACACCGAAGAGTCAGTGGGAAGTTGTGACCATTAATTCAAGTCCAAAGCCTGAAATTCAAGGCCCATGGAGTTTCTGTGTCCTGAAAGGTGGCTGTGGGAGCTGGAAAGCGCAGGATGCCTGCCGTGGGAAGGGTGGTGGAGGGCATTCCCCAGGGAGCCTCAACAGGCAGGGCTAACAAACATCACTTTTTATGGGACCCAAATGTCTGAGAAGAGCTGCAAAGCCCCAGGACATGGCTGAGTGCCGGGGAATGGTGTCACACTACTGACCGTCTCATAAAACTTGACTTACTGGGGTCAAGGACACCATACGGCCTTAGATTTGAGTTGAAACCTGTTAAAGTATGAGCATGAACCTGATGTCCAGGTGCAGAATTTCTTTGGCCTCAGTGTCTTTAACTTCAGTGATAATGTCACGTCTGCTCCCTGAGGGCAAACAGCCGCTCTGGCTGCCTGCTCTGGACCCTCACTGCTTTTGAATAAGGTGGTTAGTCAAAATTTGAGGCATGCAGATTGTTTGCTTGTAAGGGGAAACAGAAATGACTTTCATGCAAGTCTATGTATTCACCAAGAAGATGCACCCACTCCTGGACACTGCAGTAAGCAAAACATCGACAATCAGTTTTTGTTTTCCCTCCAAGCCTCCTTCAGCCAGCCCTTGCCCTAAAAGCAATGTCTGCCTGAGATGATCGTCACTGGGCTTATTTAAATCAGTTTGGCTTTCTGCTCTTCTTCTGTGCCTGTGCTCCCGTCCATCCGCCATTTTTCTTTTACAGCCTCCACTTGGTCTTTTCTGTCCCTCTTTTACACAATGATACTCAGCCAAGTTTGCCTTCATCACAGTCATTTTTAGTGTGAATCCACATCTGCCTTTTTAGGGGGTAGCGGCGATGGTGACGTATACTTGTGGTTGCAGCAGAAGCCGCTATTGAGTTGGACAAAATAGGATGAATGCTGTATAAAAGCCCTCAGAGAGCTGTGAAATCTCCATCCTCTCTTCCTTGTTCTCCTGGGAACACTTGCACAAAGAGTATTTTTAATGTGAAGCAAAAAGGATTCTGACGAATACTCATTAACATTTTGTTTCTGCAAAGATACATACGTGATTATCACAAGGCTGCAAGGGACGTGTATTCAGTAAAGCTCTTAGATGTATGCTTAGTTTTATGTATATGCTTAAATCTTCCTGATGGGCCCTGTTTTGCTGAATAGATGTATTAACTAAGACAAAACCAGGTATTTGATGGAGCTTATTTGTACTGCTCAGGTATGATGCAGGGTGCTGTGATATAGGTCTCCAAACTCACTGCGTAACAGCGCTCTGTGAGCAGTGAATCCTCCCATATAGTGGTAGCAATGGATTGGCTTAAATACACACCCACAAATCATTTGTATCATAATTCTGGACAACAAACCCTAAGAGCGGGATTTAAGCAGAGAGGTTGCAAAGGGAAACGTCGTCAGAGCCATCAGATATATTCTGTAGCTTGTTTACATCATGTGAGCTTTTAGTGGGAGCCTAGCTGGGAATCATCAGGCAAAGGTATTGCTTCTCCATTGCCACTTTGGAAGCTTCAGTCCCATGAATGCAGACCTGATATGGACTGCAGTCTTTGTTAGATACTGGCTATATCCCCTAGGGCAGTTGCCGGCAGCCCCATTTCTTGTTGAGCTGGTTAAACCCAGCACAGCCTTGGTCAGGAAGAGTTAACTTAGTGTGGTGCTGAGTCTCGGCTAGCAATCTTGTCTCCTTGGCAGGAGAAAGTGTGTCTGTCTGTGCCTCTTCCTGCAGACATATCACTGATACGTTCATCTGTTGCTCTGAATGCCCTGTGGAAGGTGGAGTGCTGGGTTTTCTGTGTCATTAGATACTGCCCTAGATTCATGTAGGAGTAAAGATTTCCCATTTGCGCAAAAGAGGAACGTGTTTTGGGGGGACATATTATGCAGCAGAGGTAACTAAACGTGACAGAAGGGTTTCCAGGCTTTGCTGGAGTTCTCAAATCTTGTCACAGGGGGAACCATACACTCATTTTTCATGAGGTCCCCATTCTTCCAATGGTTGTAATCCGCTTTCTGTGCTGTTCTTTCCATGTGAAACCTTGGGTTCCTTTTAGCAGCTGTTTGGGTTGAATTATGAAGTCTAAGAGTTGGAAACAAAAAGAGGGTCTATGGTCTTCCCTGTTCTGAAGATGACTGTGTTTTGTATGGCTGAGTGTCTTTTTGACTCACTTGAGACATACTGAAGCTTTGACACAATGTCACCACAGAATGGACTTTCTGTCACCCTGCGATGGATGGTTTGCTAAGAAGTTCGTTAATGTAACACCTCTAAATATTGCTGGAGCCTCAGGGCATGAGCCAGTGTGGACTCAGAAGCTCAGGTGTATCTCCTGGGAAAGGGAAGCTCCAGATTCTAGTCCTTAATTGCAGGATTTTTTGTTTTACATACAAAGAGATTTGAGAAGCAGAGGCCTGACTCAAGGACGTCCATGACTGCAATGCCTAGGTGCTACAACCAAACAAGCTTATCAGGGTGGTAATTCGGCACTGGTTCTGTACCCCAGGGCAAGAGGGCAACAGAGTCAGGCTCCCACTGCTTGGACACAAATACTAATTCAAGCGGGCCTCTTGTCCCTGGAGGGCAGGGTGAGCAACTTCAGAATATGACAACTACTTAGGAATTGTCACTAAAAATCAGTCACTCAGGAAGATCTCTGACTGCCTTAGACAAATGGGCCAAAAGCTTCCTGGTTTAACTTCAGGAGAGCCAGGGGAGTTACACCAATGTTTTTACATCACCATTCATTTTGGCCGTACTGCAACAACAGGTTACTTAGTATGTGTATGTAATTGAGGGTATTTTTTTCTAGCTGATGGAAAGATAGCTGTGTAATTAATGGACTGGGTAATTTGTTCTAACAATAGGCCATATTGTGACATTGATTGTTAAACAGAATTCTCCCTTAGCAGAAAAAACATTTGCATTTAAGTCTCTTAGCATAATAGAGCTCAGTATTTCTAAGAAAGCTGTGTTTGACCTTTGTTGAAGACTAGAGATGGTAGCACCTGTTACCAGTGAAGCAAATGAAGATGGTATATCACTTCTATTTATGACAGGTGCCAAGTATTGTAAACATGCTGCTTCCTGCATTAGCACCTCCTTGAAGTACCCTGAGCTAGTCTAAAAAATATGGAAATAAAATTGGTTAAAATCATACCCATCATTTGTCATAAGTACTGTTATTCAGCTTGTAAGTAATGTGAATGTTATGTTGCACAAATATTTAGACCTTCATTTACCTTCGTCTTCTTTTTATTATTTGCAGGAGGTCTTGTTCTCCAATGGTGTCCTGAAAAATACAAACTGGATGTTATTCTTATCTCTGCTGCTGCTATTTACTATCAGTAAATAGACTCAGTTAAATGGGAACAAACATTTGTTTCATCCTGTAACTGCAGACTTTATTTCATATGAAGAATATAGAGGTTAATTCTGCCATTTGCCAACAGCACGTTTCCAGTTTCCCAGAATATAGTACTCACATGCAACTGTATAATAATGTTAACCTGCACCTGGGCTGAAATATTTTTTTTCCCTTCTTGGGTAAGATATAAGGATTAATTATTGATGTACTCACTCTAGCCTTTCAACCTGGCTGGGACTGCCATTTTTTTCCCATGTTGTAGCGTCTAAAATATTTCTTCTCTGCAGTGGAGGTGAGATTGTTTTGTACTGCAGTGAACTGGTCCCTTTAATATTCTTTACTTTGCCTCCTTAGAAGTTTGTTGAGTTTTTTTTTAATATTTTCTGACCACATGGCTAAAGTCTCTTTTCCAAAAATGGATTTCTTTTTATCACAAAATGCTATTATACCACATCTCAAGAGTTAAAGTTTTAACGTAGGCAGAATCTATTTTCAGATAGCATCGTGTGGAGACTATGTTTTCAAAAGCATTAACTCAAACCACACGGATGCACAACTGATTTAAAATATGAGAATTCACACATGCTTTTTATTATAACACACATAAAACCAAAGTATAATACAGTAGGCTTTGGCAATAAAACAGAGTAGTCAATATATAAATTTTATGCCTAGTTCTTTAGATTAATGAACTGCTTTTCTTGATGAATTGAGCATGAATGAGTAAAAACACAATGATCTGATTAGATACTAAATTAATGGTTTTCTGGCAATTCAAAAATTGCATGCCTAGTTCAGAGTTCACTTTTTTTCCCCCTGGGAGGACTTGATAACCTTCTTCTACTAGCCAAACCACTAAAGAGACATTGTCAGTCTCTTTAAGTTCACTATTGTTCTCAGAAAATCACTTCCTTAAGAAATATCCATATGTTGAGGGTCTCATATGTTGTAGGAAACAAAATTATGGGTCAAATTCATTTACTCCGTAACTTCACTGAGGCTGGATTCAGCTGGCACAAATATCTCCTAATGGGGTTATTGCAGGGGTGAGTCCAGCTTCACCTTCTCCCTGCTGGCACAAGAAATGGGGAGAGGCCTGTAGTCAATAGGGACAGTTGCAGGTGGGGGAGATTCCTCAGGGCTGAGATTTCAAGTTGAACCACTTCATGGCAGGGAGAGGAGGAGTTAATCAGCCCCTTGCACCAGCTAGAAGAAGGCCTGTGCAGCAGGTAGTGTTTTGTGGGAGAGTAGAGATGGACCAGCTGGGAGAAATGAGCTGATTGCTTTGGGGTGCTCTCTATAAAAGACTGCCTTAGCAGAAGGGCTTACTAGAGGTGCAGCCTTGCTGTTTGGGGGCTTTGGTTGTAAGGAGTTGTGTCTCAGGGTGTTGTTACAGACTTGGGTGAGGTAAGCCATACTTTACACATTTCTTTGGAGTTCTGGTGGCCCTTCTAAGAGGGCTGAGAAGCTGCTTTGAAATGAAAGACTTCTTTAGGGTGAGAGTGAAGTGGTTGTGGTCCTTTTGGTTGTGGCATCTCCTTTTGGTGCTGCAGTTGCCTACTGAGAAGGCAGGCTAGTCAATTTGGGTGATGGAACCATGCCAGAAGTGGGCTGAGATAAATGCTCTTATGGGAAAAGATGCTGAGGCCTGATTCTCTGCTCTCTCACTGTTTTTTGTAGTTGCTGGTCCAGTACAAAAGTGAAGTGAAACACTGAGCAAATGAATGATTCCCAGGGGCAGAGGAATAGCAGCATCCTGTATCCAGAGGGAAGCTCTGGTGGGAGGTACAGCCCCTCCATACAAAGGGTGAGTGCTGTGGGGAAGGAGGAAACCAGCATTTAAATCTGAAAGGTGTGAATGTGGCAAAGATGGTGAATCCTCCAAGGCAGAAAGAGCAGCTGGTGTAGGGGTGGTTGCAAAATGCAAGAGTATCCTGTGAGTCTTCCACCTGGACTGTGGGAGAGTTGTGTTCTTGTTGTGGCTGGCAGAAAGGATGGAGTAAACAGGACAGCCCTGGAGTGTTTTAGTGTGGCAGTTGTGTCATGGCTTACATCAGAGAGGTCTGAAATCGAGGGTGAGAGAGAAAACAAGTGGTAGAATTGAAGGTGGTGGTGCTGGTACAGTAGTGAGTTGGTGTGTGTAAGCTGCAGATGTGTCTCAGATGGACTGGAAGAAAGGAAAGGAGACATGTGATGTGCAAAAAAACCCCAACACCCCAAAAACAAAAAAATACCAACCAAAAACCAAACCAACCCAAAACTCCCAGCAAACCCAAAACTGAAAATAACTCAGTCAGAGAGGTTAGCTTTTGAAATAGACCTGCCAGGGGTGGGAGTCCTGTCCTGAGGATCCTTGGCATCTAGAATCTGCCATGGCATTCACAGATCTGTCTGGTCCCTTTTCTTCCTCACTAGTGTCTTCCCCCTCCCCCTTCTCCTTTGTCAGGCAACTCGTTAACACTTATTAGCAAGCATCTTCAAAAGGCCAGGAGGGGGGGAAAGGATGGGAGGGGAGCTGAGATGGCTAAAGGAAATGATTAGGAGATTCCTTTTCCTTTCTGCCTATTCAAGCTTTAATGACCAGCCTTTGCTCTGTCCGTGCCCTGCATTGTTATCCAGCCCTACCCCAGGATCGCAGCACCCCTGCTACCCCCGGCACTGATCCGCTCTGACATCTGGGGCACTGCAAGTGCCCAGAGCATCTAACCTTTCTCATGCTGGGGGAGTTCACTGAGTCTTAGTCTTCCTGCTGCACTTGGCGTTGGTGCCAGGGCTGTGCCAGCACTGGTTTAGTT
Organism: Aramus guarauna; assembly: GCA_013400195.1. NCBI lineage: Eukaryota > Metazoa > Chordata > Aves > Gruiformes > Aramidae > Aramus > Aramus guarauna. The sequence goes on along the minus strand of VXBL01005738.1, from coordinate 172,092 downwards.
TCCTGCTGGTTCCCTCCTCCAAGTGTACCTTCTTGATTGGTGTCATCAGTGCTGGGCTGCCTCGCTTGGTCTGTCCTTGTGTGATCCTGCCTAGAGACTGATCTTTATTTATGTCTAAACATGGCTTGTAAATCCCTGGTATCCAGTGTCAAGGACCAAGAATCTGCTAGGCAGCAAATGGGTTGTTTTAGTGGCCAAAGTTGTGCTTGCTTGAGGTGTAGGAAGGAGGGTTGCATAAAGGAGACAGAATTCAGCCCATAGCTTTCTATTTCTGTCTTGCAGTTCCAGTGTCTTCAGTTGCAGTGCATGTTGTGTGGTTTCTACTTGAGCTAGTTATCTAGAGCTGAGCCCTAATCCTATCTGAGCAGATGGCAGAGCTCCCGTTGGCATTGGGAGAAACAGGCTGGATCAGTGGAGGCTGTTTTGGGCAGTTCTGTTGTGGAATATGGGTTATATTTATGTTTTGTTCTGTCCATCAGAGTCTTCAGACTGGTGTTTCTTCACCCTTTCCAAGCTGTGGTACCAGAATTACAGATTCTGGGCTGTTTTCTATGCATTGATAAACTCCCCAAAGAAGGCTCCATCAAAAGGCTCATGTAACTTGATCCTGATCACCCTCCCCTCCTACCTGGCAAAGAATTGGGAAGTTTTCAGAAGCTGCTTATGTTCTGCATCTACCAATGACTCTGTAGGCATAAAATACCAGCAAATGCATGTCATCTTTTCACAAAACTCTTGCCTTTTTCTGCAGGAACAGCAGCTTGGCAGCAGGTGAGCTGGATGCCAGCCCTCCCAGCAGTACATGCCAGAGCAGGCAGGTGACCTTCAGTGCAAAGTTCCTGCCTCTCAGAGGGGGAAAAGGCTTCACAGATTTTCTGAGCCTACTCAGTGCTCTTTAACCTGAGGGTATATGTGTAATTGTATGTACAGGGGAAAGCCCTGATCCCAGGAATGGGTACTCAGAGACAGAGCCTTAAAATGAAAAGAACTTTATCTGAAAATCTGTGTGGGTCATCGGCTAGAGCGAATAGGTCTAGGGCACTTCCTGAAGACAGGTCTGGCTCTGAAAGGTAGCACTGCATCTGCTTAGGGCCTTGCTACAGACCAGTTATCTCTAGTGGGCTTCTTCAGGATCTCCTCTTCTCCTGACTTATTAGTATAGATTTGTATTTACAAATGACTCTATGGCTACCTACTAGTAACCTGGAGAGAGGTTTTGACAAGGCTTGGTTGTACAGAGAATAGATGAGATTCTTGGTAATATAAAGTCATTTGCTCCAGAAGTTGATGTTCTGAGGGCTCTAGCTTACTCCCTTGGGAGGTGAATTCTTTGGAGCAGTGACTGTGTGTGGAAAGAAAGAGGCTTGCTGAAGTTGGAGGATGTTTTACTACTGAATCCAAGCTGTAGTTATTTGGGGCAGCAGCATGCACAACTCGCCCAGGTAGTTCAATGACTTTTGTGTCAGCATTAGATGCGTACAAATTTGAGATGAAAGGAGGGACAAATGGAGTGATTCATCTTGTTCTGTCTTTTAGTTTGTAGTATGAATCTTGAATAATGTAGAGGAAAATCAGACCGAAGAGGCACTAGCAGCTAGCTGGAGTATTGCTGATACACAGCCTGCGTGCAGTGCCAGCTCCGAGAGCTGGCACCTTTGCTCATACCAGTTTGTACGAGGTTCCTTTTTTCAACAACTTGTTATCACAGTCTGCTGCGAGTGTGAGAGAATCTCCTCTGTGTCACTAGCTGGGACTTTAATTTTAAAAAAGAAAGCGGGAGAAAGTGGATTTTGAGATTAATACTGGAAAATTGGAACTACACATAGAAAAAAAACATGAAGAATTGGTGAGCTGGAAAAAATAGACAAATATTATTATTTTTTACTGCTTTCCAGAGTTATGTTCTTTATCTATGACTTATTCCATGCCACGTTTTGGAAAGTATTTGGCAAATGTATAAAAGCAATCTGTAGGATACTTTGTATTCAGATGCCATAACCTAGATTAACTTGACTGCCTTTGCAGAAATAGCTGCTAAAGAAATACACTGATTTATGTGTCAGTTTAAAACTTGTTTGGGGAAACAGTTATAGCTGTAGAATAAAAAAAATATTTAGGACATACAGTGCAAAAGTTTTATAGCTCCTTAGTATGAAAAGATGGGTAAATTTCAATTATGCATTTTATTAACACAGCCTTTTTAGCTCTATAAAATGGTAACAATGTTAAAATCCCCTCCTGGGAAATAATGTCACATACCATGCCACTGAGAGATAGTGCTTGAGGATGTTATGAAATGCTGGTAGAATTAACCAGTTGTTAATCAGTTGATCATTTGCAGCAGAGTCCTGTTCCAGCTGAAACTGAAGATAATGGGATGGTAATTTTGACTTGCAGGTGGTTTTGTTGTGAACATGATGTCTAACAAGATCTGTAAGGAATTATTTTATTCCTGTGATAAATTCAGGTCAACTTGTATTCAACTTTCATTTTTCGGCAGGTCTCCAGACAGTTGGTGCTGAGGTGCTGGTGTGGGGCCTGGGTGAGCAGCACCAGCTGATCAATGGCTTCCGGCCAGTTTCCTCACAGCCCCTGATGCTGTTGGTGTTACTGGAGGTCTCTCCTGAGCTGAGGCCTCTGGGGAGCATCCGTAACAGATTTTTCAGGATCTGCTGCCCCAGCACAAACTTCTGTGGGGCTGGTGGGAATGAAGCACTTTGCAGCTTGCAGGGTCTGGGCCTGGCCTGGCCCCATGGGGCTGGGAGTGCGTGCCTGGTGATGGGGCCTGGCTGGGCCTGAGAGTCACAGCTGCTGTCACTTGTCTGGGGTGAGTCCCTTGTCCGGAGGGGATCTGGGAGAGCTGCTGCGCTCGGAGCCAGCGGGGCTGTGGCACACAGGGTCCTTGAGGCTCTGGGATCTGCTCAGGAGCTTGGGTGTGCCCAACCAATCCTATGTCGGCATCTGTCCTGGCCAGCCAATCCCGAATTGCCAGTGGTGCCCCTCTGACCAATGGTGTTGTGCCACCTGGTTCTTAAGGGCACTGTGGTGCCTCTGCCCCCTCATGCTGAGGCGCGAAGGCAGCCGTGGGGCTGTGCTTGAGGGTGGCTGCCCCTCATCACCCATGTCCTGCCCAGCCCTGTGCACGGGGACAGTAGCCTGGCTGTGGGGACACTTGAGTTTTACCATTTCTAGGGCACCCTGGAAATGCCAGGAACACCAGGGCCTGCTAAAAGATGCTGCCAGCCCTCTCCTAACAGGGTATTCCTTAAGAAGTGAGCGAGTTCCACAGTATTTTCTGTGAAACTTACTGGGCACTGACTGCAGGTTGTATAGCTGACAGCTGGTCTGTCCTGCTTCATCGTAGTCTTCTGCTGTTTGTGGTGGAGGCATCTGATGCTGGTTCCCTGCATCTCTCTCTTTGAAGCATGAACTCCACATAGCAACTGGCAGCTGTACTAACTAGCTTGTTGTCTTCCTGTAAGTGCTAGTTTTCTCTCAGTGGAAGAGAAAGTATTTCAGTAATATAATCCCAACGAATGAAGGGGTTTTCTTAATTAAAGTAATAATCTGAAAGTTGTCATTGATAAGTGTGTAAACAAGCTGATTGCAGTGAGCGCATGAATAGCTCTAATGAGCATGTGTGGGTATTAAATTAACCATGGTTCACAAGCCATGCATGGCTGTATGGTTATTTAGAAATAACCACTTTGCCCTGGTGCTCAACTCTGCCCAGCACCCCAAAAATATTTGTCTTTTCAGTGTTGCACAACAAAAAGGAACCTGCTTCTCTCACAAGGAGAGAGCTTTAAAGGAAATTGCTGCTCTTAAGGTAGCTGGGAACACAGTCTCTGCTGTTGGTGTTTTTTCTCTGTAAGTCAAGTGCAGCCTAGTGGGTAGAGTACAGATGTTCAGCATCTGCCTCTCCTTGCTGGTGGGTTGTTCCAGGGCCCTTGGAGGAGACACTCTGCTGCTGGATGTGGTGGAGTGCCCTGTCTGTGAAATGGGAGAGCAATGGCTCCCAAAAGGTTGTTGTGCTGTTAATGAGCTCCTCAGAGGAAGGGCCCTACAGAAGTGCAAATCATCTTCTCACTTGCTGTTAATTATTGATATTTTCATTGCAATAAGCAGGATGGAAATAGTAGGGTGATGGTAGGCTCAGCTGATCTGTAAGTGGGTGGAAGTACAGTGGCTTCTTGTGATGGTCTCAAGGTGGCGGCCACCGGACCTGCAGCTCTGATCTGTTGATACTGGTGGGACTTTGGAGGAGCCTTATGGTTCTAGGCCCAGAAACATCCCCATGATTTAATTAAAAAGGGGCTTGTGTGTGTACCTTCCATCTATTGGAAAGGAAATAAAGTTTGAGTGCTAAATGTATTCTGGATGGCTTTCCTGGGTGATCTTGTCTGTGACCTAAAATGGCAAAGGATGATATAACTTCAGGGTATAGTTTGGCTTCCAGAGAGTGAAGTAAAGCTTCTTCCCTCATCCAGAGGAGGTCAGAGTTCATGTGTTGCTGCGTACTAGAGGCAATTTGACCTGATCTCCTGTTTTAGTAGAAACTCATTCTCCTCTGCTGTTATGTATGAAGTGGAAATTCAGCCTGCTGCTAGCCACTGTGTTGCTGCCAATAGCCTCCTTCCTTTTGAGTGCCCAGATTTAGCAGAGAATTAAGGTGGAAAGCAGATGCTGAATCACTAATGCTACCAAAGACAACTGTTCTCTGTTTAAACAAACTGACTTGCATCATGAAACAAGAAATAAGATATTCTTGTGACCTATTGTTTCTCTGGGATAACATAATTGGCCTGGTTTTAGGAGAGCACCTTTGAGGGAACTGCTACAGCTTACTGTGTGTCTATCCCTTGTCATATTCATACATCTATCCTGTTTCTGTCATAGTATTTATGCTCTTCTGGGCCTGCATGATCATCAAACAGACAAATGAACAACCAGGATAACCTTGGCTCTGAAGATGCGTGTTTACCAAGGTGTCTGCTTTTATCTGTAAAATCTCAGGGAGGAGATTTGAGGGGCTAAATGTGTTCCCTTCCCTTCCACAACTAGCACTGTCTGATGTGTGTGCATGTCACATGTGCCCCCCCTTCACATGTCACTTGGGATCACACATCCATCCCCTGGCTGTACGATGGCAGTACTCCTGCTGAAGGACAGCATGTCCTACTTCCTGCCCAAGCATCTTGGAAGCACAGATGTGCAGCACCTTTCTCTGCTCGGGCCTTCTATTTTGTAGGTCCTTGGAAGCACAAGGCCCACAGAGGATGGGCAGAAGGTCAGATGAGGTTTTCTTGCAAGGTTGGCAATGGGCCGATGCGAAACTGCACTTTGCCTCTCTGCTTTTACAAAGGGTTGGGTGTCTCTACTGCCTAGAAGACCTGAAGAATGGGAGAAGTGATATGTCCTATCTCATCCAGCAGATTATTGGACTGTAGGTGGGTAACAGCCTTAATCCTTAAGCCCTTGCATCTCCTGTTCCTGTTCGGTACTGTTAGATGAAGTAGCTGGAATGTGTAGAGAGGAGCCCTATCCCAAGTCAGAGCTGATACAGGTCACAAATACCCTCTGCTCTTTCTGTGACATAGTTAATGGTTCCTGATCCCCCTGGGCTGGCTTCTTGCTTAAAGCAGCAGTCTGGTGGTGGTGTTGCTGAAGAGCTTGTTACAGCATGGATCTCGTTCTTCCTGAGCAGATTGCTACTAAACTCTCTTGAAAGAAAAAAACCTAACAAACCCACAAACAAAACAAACCAACCAACAACAAAAAAATGCAGGTAGGGTTGTTTTAGCAGAGCAGAGTGTGCTGTGCATGCACGGTCACTTCCTTATGCATTTGAGTTGAAAGAGGAAGTCTCAGGTGGAATTTCTACACTAGTGTGTGATCTGTCTGGATCACTTCCCTTTCCTGACAAAGGAAAGGCAGTGTTGTCCTGCTCTTTGTGAAGCGCTCTCCTGGCATCATCATGCCTGTTCAATTTGCACAAGTCTGAACTAGCCATAGGAAGTAAGATGTGTGCTAACCTTGTTGTCGACTGCCCTGTGATGGGGGCAGGATTTGGACTTCAGGAACTGTGGGGAGTTACAACCTTCAGGTTTTCCTTCTGTCAAACAGACCAAGGCTTCCTGGAGATTCCTAGTTTCTAGGTTTGGCAGGAATTGCCATGTCACATTGTTAGCACAGAGTCTGCATATATGCCACATAATTAGCACCAGGAAATTCTGACTCCTGAGGCTATAGGGTTAAACAAATATATGTCCCCATTAAACTTGAATAATAAGAGGTTAACTCATTAGGAAAAGAACGCTCTTGATGTGCTTAATGGAGGGAGAGAGCATTAACTCTTACACTTCCTTGCAAACCCTTATGTTAGTTTAACTTTTCTTTTTGAGTGTTAACTTTTATTCTATAGAATGCTTTACACCCCTAACCCCCAAAGTTGATCTCCTGTGTATTCTGAGTCTTCTTTTGATTCTGGGATTATTGACATGCTTGGCTCCTTTGGAGTCTTTAAAAATTATATCCAGCTGTGTGGATGGTTGGTTGCATACTCAGAAATAATATGAAGTGCAGAACAAAGGCAAATTAGAATGTCCAGTAGCAACAACTCACTTGCCTGTGTCTTACCCACTTCATCCTTACATTCCCTGAAAAAAAATACATTGTAGTAGCAGGGAAGACCTGGAGATACTAAGTCAGAAGCAAGCAGCCTACAAACGTAACATTTCTTCATCAAAGGGATTTCTTTATTTTTAGTTGAAAAGCACACAAAAATAATTCTAAAGACCTTGTATTTGCAGTTCCAAAACCCAGTTAATTTCCAACAGATGTACCTAGCTTGTAAACCTCTGCCTGGAGGTGTTCTGGACCTGGGGCTTGTTGGGTGTGCTTATACCTGGCTGGTCTCAGAGTTAAAGGCTCACTGACACTTATTGCTGTAGAATGGACTTCTTGGGTCAGGCAAAAGATGCCAAACTTCAGAGGAAAACAGATGAAATATACATAAATGAATACAGCTAAGACAAAAGCTTGCAAGGCTAATAGTCCTTTGATTGTAGCATAAGCTAACCTTATTCTGGTGGCTGTGGTTCTAGAATGCCTTTGGTGTTCCCCAAATGCTTTTCCCTTTTGAAGAGAGCATTTATTCTTGCCTGAAATTATAATTCTGACAGAGCATATTACTCCCTTCACCCTGGACAGTGATAGAAATAAGTCACCTCCAGCTCCTTCAGCATTTCCTCCAGCTCTTCTTCCATGCTGAGCACTGACCATGTGTTCTAGAGTGCTGTTGCTGAGCAGAAGTGTCTCTGGGAAGCAGGAGATACATCACACTCATGTTTAGGAGATCCTCCTGGAGAATATTTTCTGTTTCTAGGCATCCTTAAGTGTTCTTTTGAATGGGGTGAGCCTGGGTCCTTGGGAACTTCTGACACTATGAATACAATGATCCTATTGCTGGTCATACTTCTGTCAGAGTGATTAATCCAAGCGTTGGCTCCATGTCATATTAAACTAGTGTTTTGTACGTTTTGGTGCAATCAAGGAGAGAAGTGGTCCTTTGCACAGGTTTTCTAGAACTAAGAGACTTTTTTTTTTGAGATTAGTCTTCTAAACAGGAACAGATTTAACTAAATAATTGGCTTCTGCTAAACTGAGTGCAGAGATCATCTGATTCTGCTGTAAGCAAATAGGAAATTGTTCTACATTGTTACTTGCATTCTGGATCTTTTGTAACAAACATCTGGATGTCTCTGGCCATGTATTCCTTAGACTTGACAGTTAAAAAAAAATCTAGAGAGGATTTGAAGCTAGAGGCCCATGGGGTAAGAAGGGGAACCCAAAGCATTTCTGACCTTTGACCCACTTAAGAAATGAGATTTTCTTATGGAACAGCTACATGTTTGAAGCAGCTAGAGCTGGGAACCATTCTAGCCATGGAAAAGGCAGTGTAGCCTCAGACTATGTAATAATGCTTTTCAAGGCAGAAATAATAATTTATAATGCATGCAGCTGTATAAGCTCTCAGCCGAATCAATTATGGAACATTTTATTTTGTAGATCACCTGAGAATAGCCTGTCTTCCCAAAACTTGCAGAGAAGAGATGCAAGAAGCCTGAGAAATGCTTCCAAGCAAGGAGGTTTCCAATAGCAAATAGTAAACCAGTGATGTCAGCCAAAGACAGGAAATCGGCATTTTGGCTCCTGTGTTCTCCACGGCTGTCTCTTTCCTGGCAGTGGGAGTGCGCATGTATGTGGAACCATATAAATAATCACATGCCAATGTGTTTCATGTGGTGTAGAGGCTGCCTTAGAGTGACTAGCTTCTGGGATGTGTAGGTGCTTAGCATAAACACTTGCTTGTTCTTAGAAAAGCTGAAGAACCTGTTTTCAACCATGTCCCATGGAAAGAGCCTGAGATCCAAGCTGTTCCATATGCTGTAGTAGGGTAGAGGAAATAGCACCTTTTTTTTTTGAAGTAACATTTTTGTTGAATTTACTGTCTGTTATATGGGCAAATTAATCTCTATGTTTTTGTCAGGTGTTTCATACAAGACTTCTGTTGCAGCAGCCCAAGCATTTAGATTTTTGTCTTTATTTTTATTGGGCTGGTTTCCACCTTAACAAATTCACAGCTTGCAAGCTATTGCTGGAAGATTCAAATGTGCAAAACATTAAGGAAGCACTAAGCACAGCCATCCTCTAAATTTGTGCCCTGTCTTTGCTACTAATAGTGTGTAATATCTGACTACAGTAATGCCTAGAGCATCAGCTCCTGTCAAGCCCCATTGTGGTGGGTGCTGCGTGGGCAGGAGGGGGAATCCCTGCCTTCTGGGGTCTTGAGTGGGAGCTAAATGAGACAGGGGCTGGGGGAAATTGCCACAGTGGGGAAAGAGAGGCAGTGACTTGGTCACACAGCAGATCAGTGGCAGAACAGGGAATATAATTAGGTCTCTGCTAGGATATTTAGTCACATCTAAACTCATTTTTCACGGTGCCTCGAGGCAGACTAGGTAACTTCTTACAGTAATTTTTTGCCCCATTTTATTGCAAACTCATGGATGAATTAGCTGGTACTTCCTAATTAGTGAATGCAGGCAAGGATGAATCCTGCTCAGGCTCACCTCAGCTTGCCTGGGGTAAAGAGTGCTGACCATGACTTTTCCTTGTTTCCACTGACCACTTAGATGCTGTGCCAATCTTGATTACCTTGGTAGTTTTAAAAACTGAATTCAATTAATTTCATCATAGAGACAAGCCCTCTGGCCATGCGAGTTTGCAGGGAAAGGCACAGAAAATAGGCTTGGATTTCTACCTGCATTTCTCTGGAGTCGTTGAAATCACACCCATTAATTCATAACCTGAAAGTAGAAATATAAAGCTGATAGAGATGGCAAAAGAAATCATGCTGGTATGTTTCATAGAATACCCTGATAGAGAAGCCATGCTTCACATTTAAATACTGAGTTCTTGATAAGAAAAAGAAAGCCTCTTCTACAGATCCAACACATTAGTAATGATAAACAGATCTTCCAATGGATATTGATTTAGGAAAAATAAGATGGATTAATACAGGCATTCATCTTTGCTGTCAGTTTAATATCAAGATAATTTTATTTGATAGTTCAATATAATAAACTCTCATTTTCCTTAATACATATTTGGGAAAAGTAGGCAATATTGTAATACAGTAATTAGCCATATTTGACTTTACTATGTGTGAATAAGATTAATATACTAGAGTGTTCAACCTAATTGATCTATTATGTGATAGGGACTCACAACCAGACTGCAAATTACAGTTTAACCCCCCAAAGGGCTAGACTTGTTTAGAAAATGTGCGAGTCTTTAGGAGATAAAATTAATAGAACTGACGTTGACCTAAATATTCAGTGTTATTAATTGTATCAGTGGATTGTGCTGCTTTTATGTGCAACTAGGAAGGCAGTGTGTTTAGAAAGGAGCAGGTTTATGACAGCAGTGGGAAGGGTGGCTAACAGAAAACATGACAATTATTGCAAACCAGGTTTCCTGGTTAAAAAAGTGATTGTCACAGGCCCTTAAAATTGCTATTCCATGTGGTTGTGATTAAACAAATCATCCGTGCAATGCGTTTGGAACATAATGGCTCTGTGGGAAAAAAAATGTAAATCAGGTTTTTGTATTAATGAAAACAGTTTAATATGGTTTTAATGACCCATTTTTCAGTCTTCACCAGAAAGTAATTACCAGTTAGATAGTTAGTGCTCTGGGCTTTGTTCTGGCTCTCAGAACTCCGTCAGCTGGTCACCCGGGGGAGTCCTGCCGTGCTTTGCAGGCAGCCATGGGCTAGTGACCCAGCAGCAACTGGGGCCCTTTTCTGCTGCAGTTCCCTGCCCTCTACTTTGTGGTGCATGAGGGACATGTGGGTCTGTGCCTCTAAGTTTCCTGTTTATTGCTGATAAGGCCAAGGGTAAACCCATGATGAGAGACAGCAGCTGCCCCTGAAAACAAAACTGGGGAGAGCTGGCTGTGCCTGATGAATAACTTATCTCTGGGAGTAGGCCAGGGACTGGCAGCTGTAAGAATGAACACCTGGGCATGGTGGCAGCATGGGGAACAGTGCACAGACCTGAATGTGGACAGCTTGGCTCCTGAGGGAGGGTGCGGCCCAAAGGTGTGGTGTTAACAGGATCAGCCAGCAGGTTGAGATGGCCATGACTTGTTCATCTCCAGCAGAAATGACTAGAGATGCCAGTCACTGGGGAAACTGAGACCGGTACTCAGGATTTTTGCATTCCTGTCAACCCAGTAAACCCCACTGCCTCTTTGCTTTCTGTATGGAAGCAAAAGTCTGGCTCAACTGAAGTCTTGCATGTTTTTGATACTTGGAAAGGGCTACCAGCCAGTGGCTATTTATTCAGAATAGGAGATTACTGGATTAGTTCCTACTGCAATGCTGCCGGGTGCTGGTGTTCATCCTCTAAGACGGGCACTGCAGTGCGTTCAGAGTAGCCATCAGAGCTGGTAAGGCACTGATGCACACCTTTGAATCAAGCAAATTAAGACCCTGTTTAGATGCTCATGATCTGCAGCTACTTACGCAGGAGCAGATGTTTCATAATAGAGGGCTCTTTGATCTTGTGAAGAAAGGCATAATGCAGCACAATTCCTTGAGGTAGGAATACGCAGGGTCAAAAAGGTACATCTTTCACATTAGGAGTGCTTAACGTTGGAATCCCTTGCTGAGGAATACAGTGAATTCATTGTCACTGGAAATCTTAATACCAAGGCAGGATGTTTTCCACTAGAAACCAGATGCAGAGGCTCAGGATATGCTCATCCAGTTGCTATTGAATTTGGAGCAGGAAGGGGTCAGAGAAGTCCTGTGTGCTGCGTTAGAGGGAAGGTTGTGACTTGGTCTGTGCATTCAGAGCTCATATTTCTGAGCCTTCTGATGGAGAGAAGGCCAATGCTACCTCATATGGACACAAAAATAATGAAGTTTAAGGTCCAGGTGAAATCTAGACTTTTCAAAACTTTTGTTTTCAGGATGTTGGGCTTGCCACACAAGATGAGTAGATTTGTGTTTGCTGAAGCTTAAACACATCTGAAATGTCTCTTGGTTGGAAGCAAAGGCAGGAATCTTCTAGGTACTGGCTCTGCCCCTCCCAATGAGAAATGGTAGGCTTGTCTGTTTGGTGTCTAGTACCCTCTCTGAGGTAGTTGAGGCTGTTGAAAAGCTGAATATATGGGAGGCCAAGCTCTGTGCAACAGTAGCTGCTCTGTCTGAAGGTGAGTGTGGTGAGGTGTTGCAGCATGCAGTGGGGGACCAACTGCAGGAGCTGTGCACGTTGTTACTGCAGGTGCCTGGATGGGAAGCAAGAGCTGGCCTTGTAGCTTGTAAGTCAGACCTTAATACTGCGGTCTTTTAAATGCTTGGGGGAGAGATATTTTGGCTTGATGTTCCTAGGACTTCCTTCGACTGGGAAGCATCACAACATGGGTGTGAAAGCAGTCAATATAGAGGGATGAGACTGTATTCAATGTTGCTGATGCTATTGAGAAATAAAGTAGATTGAGGGCGGTGAGTGAGAACAGAAGGAGATTTTGAGGGAGGGGAGGATCCTTCAGACTTTATCCATTGTAAAGAAACATATGAAATTAAACAGAAATCAACTTTCTAAAAAACACTCCCAGGTCACCTCTAAGGGAAATAATGTGACACAGCTCAACACAGTGCACTGCAGATTTTGTCAAGAACATAAAGAAACCTAGCACTTTATTTTTATTTTTGAAGTGGAAGTGGTTCACAAGGTATACCAGGGAGATGATTCAGTGCTTACAGTTGTGACATGTCAGAGTCTCGTAAGCTCAAAGACGACTGTCTTTATTGTGTTTTCCTTTTCATCTTCTAAACTTTGAGCCCCTGTGTTCCTATCATTTTCCCTTTCCAATGTGAAATAAGGAGCATATTCTAAACAATGGTGCTCTTTTGATACATACCATAATAAAGAAACACTGACTTGGAGAACAGTAGATCATAGCTGTCCACAAAGAAGTAGAGAGGTGCTAATCCTTTTGGCATGGCACTGCAGCAGTTGCTCCTGCTGGCTGATGGAAAGCCAACAATTATTTTTCTCTTCTAACACAACAGGGACAAAGGGAGCTTCCCTTAGCAGCCCATCTCCGTCCTAATTTATGTTGCAGCTTTTTAGGGAAGGGATCAAAAGTCGTTTTAGGAGCTATTGAATGATGTCTTCCTCTTTTATAGCTCCTGTGTGTTTTTGGCAAGTGAAGTAGAATACATTTGTGGGGTGAATCAATGGCAGCAGTCTGCAAAGGGTTGAGGAAAGGCCTAATAATCTCCACGGTGGTGGCACGGCTGCTCTGAAATCCTGCCAAACAGGGAAGATAGGAGAGACCGAGGGAGGGCTGCTCTGTGGATGGGACTGCAGGGCTGGTGGGGCTGTCCTCTGCAGAAACAGAGGTGACAAGGCTCGTTTAGGAAGCCAGAGACCAGGGCTTGAGGGGCCATAAAGCACAATCCAACGCATGGCAGGCTCTTCCTGAGACAACTCTGTTCACTGTTGTTGCTGCAGCAGCCTTGGGGGTTAATGCCATGAGGAGCTATGTTGCTGAGGAAAGGCTCTGGAGACTGTCACCCTTGCTCCTGCAGACAGGTCATTGTGACTCAAAGGGCTCCGGTGTCCCATTTCACCCTGGGAGTTGTCGTGTGGGCCGTCTTTGGAAACACTTTGTACATGAGATGTTTTTTCTGCCTCAAACAGGATGACTTTTGCTGTCCTGTTGAGTGTGATGGCAGCTCCCTGCTGAATGCTGTGCTGTGATGGGAGCCTTAAGATGCGTAACACATGTGAAGCAGAAGCTATTAAAAGTAGCTTTGTAGGGATCTTTCACATGGTTAGAGTACATGGTCAGGTTCAAGCTGACTGACCCTGATTGGACATCAGCACTGCCAGATGGGATCCTGTGTAGAATCCAACAAGGGATAGAAAATCCACCAAGGGTAGAAAAATTTGCTTTTTCTCCTGTGTATGGATCAAGCAAGGACATGCCAACAAATGGCCCTTGATGTAATATAGGGGGAATGAGGGGCTAGAGCCCAGAGATGGCACAGTGTTGTCCTGAATGCTTACAGGGTGAAGAAATTCTGCCAGTGCCCACTTGGAGCATAATGATTAACACTGGATTGACCTGGGAGGCCTTTTCTGAGGGGGACAAAATAGTTAAGAGTTGGCTCCTGGGTATTACAACTTGCGCTGCCTGTGTATTTTAACTATTAAATCATCTTGTCATCTTTTTGTTCTCCCTAAGGGATCACTGGGCTTCTGGAAAGATTTTGTGACTCTGTCTCATATTAGGGAGGCAAGTGCTCAGGTCAAGGACTGTCTCTTCCTATGTGAATGTAACAGTATTTAGTGCATGATGGCTCCAGTTCCTGACTGAAACCTCTCTAGGCTTTACTGCTTCATGAGTAAAAAAGAAAAGTAATGAGATTGGCCAGAAATAAAGAAGCCCCAGGAATTTTGATTTTTCTACCAGACTGAGCTGCATAGACTCCCATCCCTTGAAGACTGGCGTGGGTGGGAGTATTTCCATAGCCAGTGGGGTGGCTGAGTGTGAAGCACATGGCAAGCCTTTGCAGAATGAGGGTTTAACTCCTCCATGACTTGCCAGCTAACGCTGCATTTGGCACTTGAACAAACTGACTGCTGCTGTAACTACTGTGATGTTTCAGTCGCGTTAAACCAAATGTGACACCGCTTTCTCAGGGCCAGTTACTCCTGTTGACAGTGCTGTGTCCATGACCACCTGATATGCCAATTGTTCACACTGCTAGGACTACCAGATTTTGTCAAAGGAACCTAAAATAAATGTGCCAAAATAAATGTGGATGGTTGGTAGATTGGTATTTGTAAGCTCCTAGCCTGAAAACCACCCTCAACTTTTTCATTCCTGTCTCTTTCCAATTGCAGTGATGCTTTCTTCTCAGGAGGCTGCATTCATCCTTTTATTTGCCCTGTTAAATGCTGCTTTGTCGCTTTCTGACATCTAGCCTTCTGTTAGGCTGTTTCTGTCTTGTCTGTGTTTGATGGCCAGATGGTTGGGATAAGCTCTGTATCTGGAAGACACTTGGGGACACCAAAAAGCAGGGTTCTTAATTTTTGGTTGGACAATACTTGATTTATCTTGTTCCTGTCACTGTGTTTTTATCTGTTTTTAATGTCTGCTTTATTTAAAAAACAAATGTTGGGGGAGGGTCAGGCTCTGAGCTAGATGCCAGTGCTGTGACATTACAGGACTGTTGCAGATTCCTGAGCTCAGTGCCAGGTCCTTTGCCTCCTGGAGTCCTTTACTGTGCCCCAGACTCTGGGCTGTGCTTACGTAGCTCAGCAGTCCTGCCTGTGCCAGGTCTGTGCTCCCTTCACTGTGGCGTGGGAAAAGCGGGAAGGAGCAAGTTGCTGTGGGCAGTGATTTGCAGAGCTTGGGGGGAAAGAGGTGAACTCACAGTGGGTGTTGGTTCTTAATCTCAAGATTTTTACCAGTTGGTCTTCTGGAGCTGGGAGATGGTCTGGGGAGGTGGGGATCTCCTTCAAGCAAAGCCCTGTGTCCTCCCAAGGAGACCTACTCAGCTGCTGTTGTAGAGGAGCTTGGGGAGTTTCAGAACAGCTGCGTGGGAGGAGAAGAGGGATTTGTGGTTGAGCTTCTGGGAATTAAAAAGGGTTGAAATCTTGCCAGGCAAAAATGAGATCCTTTTAAAACTAGGGTGAAATTCAGGCACCACTCAAGTCAGTGGCAGTTTTGTCCTGGACTTCAGTAGAATCAAGATTTTCTCCCAGCTGTGTGGACAAAGAGTTGGAGTTATGTCCACTGCAGCTACCGAAGCTCTGTAGCATGAACACCTTTATAGAAAATGTGTCACAGCTGCAGTGCCCGAGCACTCAAAGTTATATGTGTATGTTCAGACAACAGAGGAAAAACCTGTGGGGGTGTTTGTAGGGTTAAACTGCCTATGCTCCTTTTTATAGTCAGGAGAGAGTGTGCTCCAGCATGGACCATTCCCTGACTTTAAATGTGGCTTTTCCTCTGGAGGGAAGAATCTGTTTCATCTCCCCAGGGTTGTGTGACCTGCCTGATCTGTTGGTGCAGTGAATGGTATTATAAATACTTCTCACCCATACAGGGAAATCAAATAATTAAAAGGAACCAACTAAAAAGGCATTAATTAATTCTATTAGAACAAGTACTTGCAGAAATCTCTGTATGGAGTTGATATATGATCACCCACCAAAAAAGGTAAATTGATTTAATTGCCAATTTTTTTCTGTAATGTATGATTTTTAATTGGGTACTGTAGTCAGGAGATGGTGCTGTAAATGTGTCTGGTTGTCTTTTACACTTTTTAAGGCATCCCTAGTTCTACGCAATATTGAACTCTGAAGGCAGATTGCCCTGAAGATCTGCTCTGCTGTGAGATCTGCCTTGTGTAGCTCTGAGAAGAGGAATGAATTACATGGTTGAGGAGCTGTCAAGCAGTTTTTGTACCTCAGATGTGGTGTCCTGGTGATTTGCTATCACCTAATCTTCCCTAGCAATGAAGATTTGTCCTATCCTCCACCCTTACCACCCCCACCCTGCCAAAGGTGTGCTATTTGGACAAAACCCAGGCAGCTGGTACCAAACCTCAAGCACCAAGTTGTTGTACTGTCTGAAACAGAGTGATAGCAAAGCTCCTTTTAATCATGTGAATTCCTGCTGACCTTAGCAGTAATATCTTATGTCTTGCATGCTTGAGGTGGCTTGGATAAGTACCCAGTAGGGAAAGCTGTCTGAGACGTGTCTTCACAAAGCTTTTTGTCTCAAATCTGAGACCCAAATACAGAATCTAATAGGATCTGGTGTGTCCACTAATGATTCCTGGAAGATTGCTAGAGACATAACAAAGCATTAATGGGCTGCTCTTAATTGTCTCTACTTTGTATAGTCTTCACTTAATAGATGTCTTTTTGTATGTGCTTAACAGTAAAAAAAAAATAAAATCTGCAATTTAAATGTCTGGAGAGAAAAATAAGCTCCAAAAGAAACTGCAGCTAAATGGCAACACATATGTGACAGTAGATAAACTACATATGCTAATAGACCACTGCCAGGTCATGTAGTATTTGTGCCTTGTAATGCCAAGAAATAGATAATGGCTTTGGGGTAAAGCATTCTGTCTCTGTTTTTTCAGGTTGCTAAAGCCAAGCATGGCCAGGCTCTGACTCCTCCTCTCTCACCGTACAAGGCTAACTACATTGGCTAAATTGGCATAGTGTTGTATCTGGCAGCCTAATGACTGGGAAACCTGCCCTGGTTTAGCTGTCCGATCAGTTTACAGTGCGAGAGAGCTCCTTGTGTGGTGCGGTATATGAACTGAACGCGGGCTGTGGAGCACAGTCACTCTGAATGTGAAAACCTGCTCCTTGTTGGCCTGGGATGACAAGCCAATAGTGGACTGCCCTCTGACAGCAGTGCTGGACCTCAGGTTTTGGTGGCATGCTTAGAAGCATTGCTGCCTGGGCTTGTGCCTTCTGTAGAAGGGATCTTTTTGCTTAACAGTTCTGGTGGCGCCTTTTTGCAAATAAAGAGTTAATGACTAGAGTGGAAAATACTTTAAATTCTTTTTGATAACTTCAAAAATGTTTTCTGTAGCAGCTGAGTTGTCAGAAAATATTTACATAAGTGCATCTGTGAACGTCCCTACAATATCTTAAGATCTGCAGCAGCTTTGTCACTTCCTTACAAATAGCTGTGAGCGATCTATTATGTAAAAAGGTTCAGTTTAATTTACAGGAAGCCTTACATTTTTCTCAAAGTACTGTGTTTAGTTTCTCTTTTTTAAAAAAAAATCCCACCAAACCTACTGTGGCTTTTTTAATGCTTCTCTACAGAAGTCTGAATGATTTGTAGGGAAATGTAATACTTTTATTAGGCTGGCTGACTTGGGGAAGGAGGAGAGAAGTAAGCAATCCTTGTGTAGGGGAAGTGCTCTCAAAGTCTCCCTTGGCACTCCTGGCCCAACGCTGAGGTGATGCTGGCAGTTGATTAACTCAAAATTAAAATTTCTTCTGTTGATAAACTCTGAGGTGATAGCAGCATCAGCAAAGCCCAAAGGAGTGCATATCTCACCTTGCTACATAGCTTGGTGGAAGCCTTTGGGGCTGGCTGTGACTGTTCCTGCTCAGCACCTGGTACAGGCACTTCTGGCTGCTCTGCTGAAAAGAGCAACAGCCTGGAAAATTCCTCCTAACTAACTTCAGCACAGCTTTTGGAGCCTTAGTTTATTCAAAAACCTTTTGGTCTTTGCACAGTGACTTTTGGAAAAAATACCGAGCAGGACCTTTGTTCAAAGGCCTGATGTTCATGCCAGCTTAATGTTGTTTTCTAAAACTACTGTTACTACCTGAAGTCTGTGTGTGTTTTGATTCTGAAACAAATGGCTGACGCTAATGTAAATTGGCTATTTACATTAGCTAAGCTGACTTTTATTCTCTCCCCTGCTCTTTTAACTTGAAAGATAAAGCTGTCCCTTGGTTGAACTGTTCCGAAACAACAAAATTGTCTTAAACTTGCACCTTACATTGTTCTGAATGCAAGTTTTATATAGACCCAAACTGTTCGATATCTTTAATTGTGTTATGTAAATTTGACCTACCCAAGTTGCAAAGCTTCCCTGAACAACTAGAGGCTTGTTGGCATATGTCCTTAATCAGCTGAAAACAATCAGGGACACTTCCTGAGGTTGCTTTGTTCTTATCCACTGTAATGTGTATTGTGTGTGGTCACGTTCTCTAAGTGTGTGAAGACTTACACTGTGGGAATTTCTTCTCTATCTGCATTGCTGATGTAACCAGCTATTCAGACATATTTCTCCCTTAAGTGTAAAGTTAGAGACAATGATAATAATGGGACCAATTATTTTTCCTAGTGTAGTGTCCCAGATCTGACTTTTCCTGAGAGAATACAATGTTTCTCTTATTTTTTTCCTTCCAAACACTAGATGATGTATTACTAAGGAGAAGATTGAGAGATGAGTGATTTTTCTCTCAAACTTAGCAATGAAAGAATTACATGCTGCTATCCAGTTAGCTGAAGTAACACAGCAACAAAGGCAGGCTTTGGGCTCGTGCAGCATTCCCTGGAGAAAAAGGGAGCATATTGGCAGAAATTTTCATGGTACTTTCATTCAGTGAAGGACTAAGATCACTCTATGGGGATGCTGATACTGGATGGAAGTTTGCACAGGAAGAGGGAGGTTTCCAGAAATACTCTCCAGAGGTACTTGAAATTTCTCAGAAAAAGGTTTTCTAGTCTTTGAAGCTATTTAACAAGAAAATATTCTATTCTTTGAGGAGAAGAAAACAAACCTATATTAGTGTTTGGGTTGGCTTTTTTTTTAATTTAAAAAGAAAGGCCTGTCCAAAGGAGCTCTGCAAACTCAATTTTCTTGAGGTAGTGTTTCAAAATAGTTGTTTTAAGGTTTCTTGCTGTAAAGCCAGGAAGCTGTCAGAACTGACCAAGTTGAAATGTCAGATATAAACAGGGATATCTTTCTGTACAGCTTCAGGAATCCAACATAGTTTTACTTTTCCCAATTTGCCAAATACAGTGTCTAGCACCATTATGTAGCCCTATCTATTTTTTTCTTCCTAAAAATGAAGAAATAAGTGCATTCTTTCAGGACAGAGAAGTCCATAGGAGTTAATAGGGCTCAGTCATTTAAAACTCAGTGATCACAATGGGCTAGGAGAATGGCTTAATGCCACCAGTGAAAAGAGCAATCCACTTACGTTGAACATTTTGAAAGTGCATGTAATTTCAGTGTCTGGTGTCAGTTTATTTGGCTCTTACTCCTCAAGGTCCCAAGAGCTGCAGTGGAAGGCACTTCCCACTCTCTGCTCCAGAGGGAGGAATAAAAATCCATTCTCTAAAGAGTTGAATCCAGTGTTTTCTCAAACATGCTTAGCTTTTTTCTCTGATCACTATGGTGACCTCTGGGTTAACCCAGTAGCAGTCTGGTCTGCTGGGAGAACCCTGCTCCCCTCTCTATACTTCTGACCTTTTATGACTAGTTCTCTTAAAACATGGCCAAAACCAAATCTCTGATCTCATATTGAGAACAAATCAAATTTGATTGCTGTCTCATGAAGGTATGTAAAGCCTATTGGACAGGAGCAGATTTCAGTCTGCAAGTATTTTCTTTAAAATCATTGGAAGAACTTTCTGCAATTCAGGCAACTCTTGGATTGTGAGAAAGGCTGTTTTCCAGCCTTAGTAGAGCCATCCAGTTTGGCGAGACTGTATCGCTCTCCCTCTGTCCCAAAGTGTCTGAACTTCATTATGAGTTTTCATTTTCTTTGTCCTGCACAAACTTCATGGTTCCCCAGGGTGCAGCTTCCTGTCTAGCCTTGTTGCTGTGCAAATGTCGTCTTCCGCCTCAGCTTTTCTGTTAGGCCCAGGGTAAACTCTTCTAAAGGCTGCAGTTTCATAGCGTGCATCTCATCAGCTGCTCTACATTAGTGAGTTTGCTCTCTCATCACTCTTAGATTTAGAAATTCTAATATCGTTCTGTGCACATCCAAAGAACTTGTATCCCTCCTCACTTTAAGTCTCGAAGTACTTTTGTCTCTAACTTCCCAAGAGAAAAAAGCATTTTCAAGACTCTTAAAAATATTGGTTTGGGTTCAGATATTAAATGGACAAATGTTTAGGTAGCTTAAGTGCGTGATTTCACAACTTATTTCATATGGTGAAATGAAGCAGGAATTTGAAGCTACAGGCTGGGATAGCTGTTAGTTTCTTTTTTAGGTACCCAACTTACACTGCCTTGATTTTTTTTTTTTTTTTTTTTTTTTGCAGAAAACTTTGAGCAACTCAGTTCTTAATGTCACGCTCCTGGCCAACACAATAATTGCTCCTATACTATTCCAAATGGCTGTAATATTTTTTCTAAGTTGTGACCACCTGTGGAGCATAATAAACTGCATGCATGCACTTGCATGTAATTTTTGTAAGGGTCCCTTTTAAAGATAGATTTTAATTTGAATATGTAAGTAATTTGCTTTTAGTAGGCCAGTCCTTTGACTCATCTTTCTCTTTAGGAAAGCCTCCTTTTTTGGGCAGTCTCATTTCTTGGTGCCCTAAGTGCTGTGTAGTCCTGGTCCAGTTCTGTGTCCACTACCAGCATTTGTGCTTGTACTCAGCAGGCAGGTTGCTTTTGAGCTCTCCTGCCTTAAGGAACTTTTCAAATAGTAACACAGAAGCAGAAGCTTTGTATTCCCTCATTGGAGACTGTCCTGAGACACCCGGCCCCATTGTAGTCCGTTATTCTTTATAATTTAGCCTTTTGTTTGGACTCTTTTGGAAAGGGATTATTTCCCCATTTGGTAGTAATTACATGGCAATACACAATTGAACTTGGACTTATGGAATGTAAATTATCAACATGAATTTTCAGCTATTTGTATCCTCACTTCCCATGGCCTACGTGGCTCAGATCAGGCCTGCTGTGCTTTCTCCTTCCTCCTGAAGTTGCTGTTGACTGCCCTTTGAGTCTTCTTTCCATCTTCTTTCACCTTAGCCTCCATATCTCCTGCAGCAACTTCTCTTCCTTCACCTATCAAGCATCTTCAGATTGCTGTTTTAGATTATTTTTTAATATGTGATATTTCTGAACCTTCTCTTCTCTTCAGTGTTCAATCAGCTAGAAGCTCTTGCAGTGTCTTATAACCATGTCCCATGTTTAGAAACAACGTGAATATTTTCAAATTACTCCTTTGCACTGGCCTACAAAATTAAATATGAAGGTAGATCTAAAGTATTCCACTTACAAATGGACTCAGTATGTCATAGGAATTGACTGTGAAATGAATACAAATTATTTCTTTGTGGCTGTGTGGCATCTTTTGGACATATGCTTAAATATGACTCTTACAGGAATATGAAATGAATGGGGAAATGATCAATAGATCAAGTATTTTGCTTTCTCATTAAATAAATAGAAATAATCATGGGTACCAATTTGAAGCTTAGATGTTGCTGCTTAACTAAAAGTGATTTTGAGCAATGGTGTATGGATTAAATCGTGGGATGGAGTCTGGAATCTGGGTTCAATTCCCAGATCTGCCATTTCATTGAGTAACTTGTTTGAGTCACTGAATCTTCTGGTGTCCCACTTCCCCTTTATAAAAAGGGGACAACAATACTGCTTTTATCTTAGGTTATGAGGCCTCTGGGGCAGGAACTGCCTGTTATTTTGAGCGTGTGTAGTATTTAGCACAATGGGGTCCTCCTCTTGGAGATAATAACAACAACATGTGCAACATTCACATAACACGATTTATCTTTCATCTTCCAATGCAATGGAGTTCCCAGATTGCCATAGCATTTTCTTTTTTAGATGTGAAAGATCTTTTTTTTTTGGTCTTGTAATAATGCAGATATGCTTTTTGTCTTTCTGTCCTCTTGCCATCTGAGAAGAGGGAGGTGTGTGGGATAAACATGGTGGTATAGCGCACTATATCTTGAAAAGTCTCCTTGAGTAGGTTAAGATGACTTACCAGTTTCAAAAAAATCCATCCCAGTAAGGGAAAGTACTTGTGATATACAGGGAGAAATACTTCTGGATATCATGCCTTATGATGCACCATGTGCTGAAGAACAATCCAGAAAGAATATATTGAGCATTGCTGTACTCAAAGGTAAACTGCTTAGGTTAGACACATACCATGCCCCCCCCCGACCCAGTGTTAGGGATGGCCTCAGAATATGAAAGGGTTTACAATAGGGGGAAAGAAATTATTGTTAGAAATCAGTCAAACCCATGAGGCTATTATCTACAGAGTAATATAGCTGTGTAGAGGTGCAATGGGGGGAAACACCTATTTATTATAAATGGCATTGGGTGGACTGTCAAGAAGAAAAAAATTTTTCAGAAAAGTATTAAATGCCAAAATGCTGTTCTGTGGGAAGTTTCTTGTGGCATAGCTGACTTCAAAATGATACTTGGATTTGTAAGTATCTCAAAGTAGGAAGCAGAACTGAGCTAGAGGGATCACATCATTAAAGACTGGGAAATTCAGCTGGTCTGTAGACACACAACTTCTTTCCACACCTAAATCATGGACCAGCACATCTAAAGGGTGTAGATGGACAAAGCTCCCTTTCAGCACATCTGTTTCTTGTGCTGTACAGTCTTGTGCTTTGAAACTAAACTCAGTGGACTATGAAAACATGAATGATTTTGTTCTGCATCTCTGCAGGACAATGTAAAATCGTTAGCTTCTTGAAGCTGAAAAGATTCTCTGAGCATAAGCAAGTGAAGCTTTTGTAAACTCCATATTTTGAACTGTTCTAGCAGTGCATTCCAACTAGTATTAACACAAGACACTCAGGTCCTTTTGGAGACATTTATCAAGAGTCATAGGATGACTTCAAATAAGGAAAATGCCAGTTGTGTCAAGGACAGTTTCTTCTTACAGATCTTTCATAGAGGATCAAACAAGAAATGTTTGATTGCTGTGCTAGACCAGGCCTAAGTTGCCACTAGCCAAATGCCTTGTTTCTAGCACTGTCCATTGCAAAATGCTTCTGAAGCAGATGCGAGAGCCCCCCAAAAGATGTGGGGATGCTGTCCATATCTGAGTGTCTTCTGTGTTTCAATTAATAGCAGGACAGTTTGAACTTAGAAACATGAGACTTACTAGTTTTTCAGAATACTTGGTTATATATGGGTAGGACTACTTAACATACCCGTCTTGATCTGTCCTGGAAAACTAGAAGTCACCATTCTGTAGAATGAGAGAATATTGTTAAATATACTCCATAGAGGAATCTTGACTATATTGCACAAATGAACAAATTTACTTTCTCTGACTGTTCTCAGAAATTTTTTTGGCTGAACTTACAAGCTGTTCTTAAGCTATCCTCTAGATATGTACCCTGACTGCTCACAAACAAAGCTGCTGGACTCCTAACTTCCAGAGCAGTGTGTACAAATGGAGATGCTGTGTGTGCATCCCCTTTGAAAATGTAGCTGGCAGCGGTATGATTTCAGCCCGTGATGAACAATGTGCCACTGTTGAAGCGAAACTGCCCTGAGCGATGTGCCATTATGCAATATTACTGGAAATGGCTGCTGCAAATACAGGCTATGATAAAGCACCATGGCAAAGCAGTGTGGTGTTTTCATGCAGAAAGACAGATTCCATCACAGTCCCAGACCACAGTCAGTAAGCATTAGACAGTGTGTTGCTATCGGGTAGAGTCGTTCTAGCCAAGATGCAAGATTTAGCAGATGTTTAGCAAAAGGTTCCATTCTTCTTGCCACAGACACATGTGGAGCTGTCAAGAGTCTAGTAAAGATTTTACAAGTTTTATAAGTCATAGTTTATTGAGCTTGGGAAAGAATTTAATATGGCATTGTGATCTTGGAAGCTGTTTTTTTCTAAAATAATATATTTTAATTTGTTTTTTTTAAAGGTAAGCTCTGCTTTTGTGATAAGTAGTAAAAGAGAAGCTAAGCAGATTTTTTTAAACATTGCTTTTCTTACTCTTTGGAGTGTCCTCCTGTAATATCTTCTTAGGTTACACAATTGTGTTTCCTGAGTGATAAACTACCAGCAAGCTGAATCAGCACTTTGAAGCAGCTTAGATCTGGCTTAACTTTGCTCTGGAGAAAGTTCTTTACTAAGTCTCATGATGACTATGGAATGGTACAAATAAAGGGAACACAAATTATCAACCATTTTTGGCCATAAAGTGAAATATTTAGATTACTATTTTATGTAAGTGAAGGCCTTAAGACACAAAACAGTGCTGCACATCACAGGAGGCATTTGTAGGGAGGGGTCTAGTTTGGGCAGGGAGATGTAGCCATGGAAGTCAGTGCTGTTTCTATCTACTGAGCACAGAGCCTGCTAATATAAGTGCAAAATTAATTGTGATAATTTTATAATAGCTTGTGAGTTTCAGGCTGTAACTTATGCTACTATTTAAAACATAGTAACACTGAAGCGTCTTGCTCCCTGTTGAAGTTCTGTTGATTTGGTTAAACCCTATGAAGTTTACTGCTGGACTTGCTTTCTGGGGAGAGAGTGCTCTCCATCAGCCTCACTGTTGTGAGCTGGAGCCACAGGGATTTCGGTAAAATAAAAGCAAGGGACTGGAGATGCATTGTAAGGGATATGAAAAAAGGCCTAGTGCAGACACACAAGGATAACAAGCACTTCTGCTTTCTAAATGCCCTTTACAAAGACTGGTTACCTTCTCAGCATTCTTCTAAAGGATTGAGAGATAGTGCAGTCACTGTTTTGGAAGTTGAGAGACTAACAAAAAAGGTTTCCTTCCCAACAGGAAAACTGTGTATAGATCTCAAAGTCCCTGATGATGGCCACTCCTTTGTTCTGACAGTGAGACCGTTCTCTTGGAGCTCCTGCTGAATTACAAGCAGGAATGAGGCTTGTATAGCACATGGAAATGCATTTTCCTCACTGGCATAGCTGAGAACAGCAGTTTGTTCAGTACTCTACAGCTGTGACATGGCTGAAGAGGTGGAAAAGGAGGAGTTAAGATACCTGCTAGTACTGTCTCAGTGTGATGGCTGCCACACTTGTGTGGAAAAGCATTAGCACTTCTGCTCTCCTTTGCATATGTCAGTTCTGAAGGCGCTAACAATGGAGACGTTGATTGACATAACTCCAACAGAAACTGCTGGCAAAACCAGCTAGCTACAGTGCTGTATTTGTTAGTGGGTGCAAAATTTGGAAAGGTCCAAAGTAAAAACTAAAATCTATAAGGCTGGATCTGATCCACTAATTTGAATTTGAGGAACAGGATCAGCAAGTGATTCTCACTCACTCCCAATGTGAAGGGAGTGTGGGTTTGCCCAGTGTAACCCAGAGCAAGACCAGCTCCAGGGCAAGTTGTAGACAGACGTGTGCTGTTCAGGAGCATGATGAGTAGCACCACAGCAATGTTTTGTAAAGAGTTGGGGGAGCAGTAAGTGATGAGAAATGCTGAGAGTCAGGCATGGCAGTTCGGTGACTGAAGCCTCCTTGATTTAAGATCTGCCTTTGTTACATTTCTGTTCTTTCCCTAGACAAGGTAAGATGAATGCAGAGATTCTCAAGAGATCTACTGTCCATCCTGTTGATGTGAGTAGCTCTCATTAATGTTAATGGGAGTTGCATGTGCTCAAAAAGTGAAGACTCCCTTGTGATGCCTTGAGAAGGACGACAAATATCTAAATGATGTGTAATTATTTGTGCAAATGGTGTAATATGTGATGTCTTTGTTAGGTCATTGTTGCTCTGAGAATTGTCCTGATAACATTTTTTTTTCTTTAGAAAAATGACCACACACAAAAAGCAACAGACTGTATTAATTTCTGCTTTGTTTTATTTAAACTCTGTGTGCTCCTTTCTTGTTTTCTAAACAAAAATTATTGTTCCTGTAGTTCCCTTCCCCTAGAAAAGTATCTTTGAAAATTAGTGTTTGTTAGAGAAGAGTGAAGTGTCTATGTCCTGAACTGCTGGCCTTCAGGGGGTGATTAAGGAAACTGGGAGCTGTGGTGGGTAGTACCTGAGCACAGGCTTTAAAGGACAAGATTAATACTCTTTCTGACCTGAGCACTGCAAACAACCACTGAAGTCAGTAGGAGCTGGGGAGGTTCAGGATCATGATTTTATACTTCCTCCACCCAACGCCTGATGGAAAGACCACCTAGTGTGTAACCCTTCATATTACTGGAAAGAGGAGCCAGCAGAGGAGGGAAGGGTCTGTTCTCTGACTTTTCGTTGCTCAGCACAGTGGTGCTCTGCACGTAGCCTATGGCACTGTGGCCTTTGTGAGGGTATGAATGATAAGTAATTGTGGTTAATGTGTGTGTAAATTGGAAAAACAACTTTTGGAAGTTGTGTTTTGTGAAAGCACCAATAAAGACATGGAGAACTTTCCATGGAAGAGGCAATTTGGTTTCTGAGTGCATAAAAATCTTAAAAATGTCTGAAGCAAAGGCATGAACTGAAGTTACTGTGCATGTTTGCTTTGCTGGGTTTTGGACCAAAGGGCATACTTCATTTTACAAAGTGCACCCTCTCAAAGATGCTCTTGAAGTGGGGCATCTCACTGAAGTTAGGTTGCTGGTATTGACCAGTAGCAAGGTTGGTTCCAGTTAAAACTTTGTTCTAACTGCTAAGACTAGTGAGAGAGGGAAGTCTGGTCCTTGAAGAAATAACATGGTAACATACTGGTGATCAGAATTAGCTCTTGGTATAAAACTGAGGAAAATAGTGCTGTTCTACATAGTTGAACATGCAGAAACTCTCAGCTCTTTGAACTGAGGAAGCCTGGCAGCTCTCAGAGCATTTGCTTACCCTGTTGGGGCAGTATCAAAGACAGTGCTCAACATTAATCAAATGTTAGGGTTGCATCAAGTCAGCTAAACTGAAGTCTGCCTATGCAACTGTCAGTGAGTCCCCTTGTGTGTATGAGCAAGGCTCGTGTGCCAGGCTTCTTTATCTGATGTGCAAGAAAGTTATACATGGACTGTGTAAGTACAGTGTGCCACACAAACCCTGGACTGGACAGAGTTACTGACTCTTTTCTTTTTAAATGCTTCTGGTTTGTAAACACTTCACAAATATAAATCTTCATGACAATACTGAGCTGAGAGGGTAACACAGACACCATGAAAAAACTAAGGAGTGGAGATGGTGTTAACTTGTGGGGATGTCTAATTTAGAATGTGCATGACTGCAGAGTCATTTATAGTCTTTGAATGTTCAGAGCAGAGGCCTTGCTGGTCCCACTTGCCTCTCAGAGTTACTCAGCACTTCTGCAGATCACATGTCTCAGGGTACACATTCTGGTAGCCTCTGAATAATTTTTTTCCTCCCAGTCTTCTCACAGATGTTCTGTGGTCAGAAGCCTATTCTGCTGGCATTGTATGAATCTGTACAGTCATTCTGTTAACATTTTTAGTCTGTTGCTTTTAGATCTTCCAAAGTCCAGAAAACCACACTCGCACTCTTCATTTCCATCTCTCTCTGCTTTAGCTTCCTCAAAATAAGGCAAAGCCTTGCTGGAGGAAAGGGAACTGCCCTACCTAAAACTGCTCCTGCATGGTTGTTCAAAGATTATTACTTTTTTAAAAAAAAAAAATCAATTAACAAAACCTTATAATAAAGGCCAACTGTGGTGTTGGCAAAGTGGCTCTCTTGGCTGGAGAAAAGGTTTGCTCAGCAGTGTAAGACTAGACTGAAGCCAGCTATATGTCTAAAGTCTTGCATGAAAATTGTTATGTAGCCAAAAATATATTGGCTGAGTGTTGTGAAGAGAGGTGCTTTGCATTGCCTTCTGGTTGTTGTAAGGCATATGCCAGTTAGTTGAAGCGCAAAACAAATGTAACCAGAAGGTACAAAACATTTTTGCAAGGAATAAACTCCTTGGTTGAAGTGCAGCTATTTGAGGATAGGACTGGAAGCATGTAGAGAGTGGAACAGCTACTGACCTCATCCCTGAGGATAGAAGCAAAAATCTCATTATGGATTGGGTTGAAACTTGTTTGGCAGTGGAGTTCCTGGCACCTGCACATTCAATCCTGATTTGTTTCAGAGATGGGATGCTAAGTAAACCTAATATGGGGGATGGCAAATCCTATACCCTTTGCCAAAACAGGCAAGGCGAATGAAGCTGTCATGCTTTTGCTTTTTCTTCCTTGTCCTCCACGAAGTCGATAGGTCTTTAGGAGAGTGGCCTTTCCTTTCCTCAGTAGTTCCAGCTGGCCAGTGTTGTTAGACTTACAGCTGATGCCCCTTGGCCAATCATGCATTGCTGATCACCATTCAAGGTAAGAGACAAAAGAAAGAGCTTAGCAGTCAAGAGAATACTGATGAGAGGGGAAATTGCTTATTTGAAAGGCTTTTTAAGTGCTCTTCTCTTTCTTGACAACAACAGAGTTTAACGCTCTCCTTTTATCCTTCTATATAGAGTCAGACGCTGTCCATTATGAAGAGCTCTTAAGAAACTCTACTCTCCTCTTTGTTAATCTCCTTCTCCTGGCTTGTGTGTGCCAACGAGAGAGGACTGGGGCATCTGCATGACCAGGTGCTGTATGTGGGAGAGGAGCAAGTAGTGGCCAGCACAGACCTTGTCCCTGGAAACGATGTCAACGGTGTAGATTTTAAATTCTAATAAAATGGAGATGAGGGTGAAGGAAGGAGAAGAAATACCAAAGAAAGTGCACCACTGTGTTTTGAAATATGTTGACTGCCTATAACATTGGCTTTCTCTTATTACATAAACCAGCCTGGACTCTTCAGTTTTACAGCTGCGTAGTTAGCTGGAAAATCACAGAATTTCTTGGAAAGTAGCTCAATTGTTCTCTCCTCCACTTCTGGCTGCCTATTGGTGAAGTTTACTGCTGGCAGTTAATATTGCTTGCATGCCATTTGTCTGATAGCAATGGCAAAGTTTAGACTTAAGGTAATGCAGCTGCTTTCATATTTCTGCTCCCTTCCAAGGGTTGCTCACAGTCTTTCACTTCTTTCTATATACACAATTCTTATTTGTGCTTGTTCCTCCTAAAGAGCACAACCCCAGTGTGAGGCCTTATCTGCAGTTCTTTTACCCCAAAATGCTTGCAGTTGCATACACAAGTGGGCAATGTGCAGGACAGGGATAAAGTTGCTTTTATTTTACAGGTGGGGGGTTGAGGCACAGAGAAACTAGCTCTTTAAGGAACTGAGAAGGAACACAGAGGCCAGTCTTTTAGAAACAGGGCTTTGTGGAAGACTTGCAGCTGAACATAATTCATAGTGTAATCTTCTGGCTTCTTTCTGCAGGGATGAAGGTGCTTGTTTTCAAGTTTCCACCTGACTCCTTTGTGACCAGCCTATCTTGGTGCACAGCTGTGGTAATTTGTAGTCTTATATAGATACCCATGGGTTACCTGTACAATTTTTGGCTATCATGGAATCAGATCCCAAAAGGTTTAAGTTAACTGTCAGTTCTTGGATTCAAATAGTTTTGTGTTTGCTGCCAACAGTGCCAGTAACAGTTATTCTGAAAAGCCATGACTCAGCAGAGTACTTGAAACATTTCAAAGATTTCAAAATTATTACACTTTTCTAAGTCAACCTTTGTTTCTGGGCAGCTCAACTATTAAGTGCTGCTTCTTGTGGTGCATTACTCCAAAGGGACATGAGATGGGAGACAACTGTTCTCGTTCTTCATGTATGGTGGGGCCCTGGGCCAGACTGTCTCCCATGAGACATCACAGATCAATTGGTGGATGTGTGATTGCATAGAGTCTGGCCATGGGCAAGAACAGGGCCTGGAATTGCTGCCCTTTCTTGAATTACAGTAGTGAGACAGGTAGGAGAAATGCACTTAATGTATGGATGGTGCCTAAGTATCTTGCATTTCCCGAACATCAATTATTTTTAGTGATCTGCTACAGAAACTGCATTTTGCATTGGAAAATATTTTCTGTACTTCTGCATGGTCCTTGCAGGGTTATGGAGGTTTGTCCCTGGTAGAAGTAAAGGTGCTTCCCATTTTGAAAGGAGAATATCAAAGGTCATAATTGAAACCCTGGTATTGATGTGTTAAGTACAAAAATGTCTTAGGTCAATAAATGCAGGTTCAGAACTGTAACACTCTCAAGCTGCTCCTTACTGTGCACAGAAAGGATGCGAAATGGCATTTTTATCAGTCAGTGAAAGCTTAGTTTAATTGGCTCCAGTCAAGTTTCTGTATTGTTCTGCGTAATCTGAATTAAACATTGGTTTGACTATATATGTGGCTTTATCTTTCTTGAAGACATAGGGTGCTCAGTCAGACAGTAGCATCAGCTTTGAAGTTAAGTTATTCATAGCTCAAGGATTGATTCTGACATTAACACTGTTTCCCTACACTCCTCCTTGAAAATGCATCCCACCACCCCATTCTTTCATTTCCTGATTTAGTATTAATTTTAAATATCTGCAATTTCATAGAAAAAAACCACAATCTCCCACGCTACAAATAAAAGATTGAAAAAGCAAAATTAGAGGAATTAATGGGGAATGTTATGTTGCACAGAACAACTTCTTGCTCCTGTTTATAAGTTGCCATCATATGCCTTAGTGTAGAGTTGTTTTGCCACTTCTGCTTGTGAACACGTTCTGTCACTTAACTACAGAACTGAAATGATACACTGAAGGCTTAACCATACTGAAACAAATATTTCACTTGGACCTTGCAAACCCATTCTTATTAATGACATACATGCCTAATAGCTTAGTCACTCACTTAAGCAGCCTTTGCTTTTAGCTGGCAGGTACAATTGAGTTAAGTGAAATTTCCTTCTCTATCTTTTTTCCTTTTTTTTTTTTTTTTTTTAAAGGAACATGTTGGGGGGAGGAAGCATGACTTCATTCTGAACTTTCTTCTTGTTTCTTTAAGGAACTTTTTGTATGAGACTTGATGTCAGTGCACAAAAAATGACTTAAGATTTGCATTCTTTTGCCACAGGAATAAATGAACAAAGTTTGCAACTGAAAAGGCATTTTTACACCTTTTGTTGTTTAGGAACATAGAAATCCCATTATGCTTCATGCATAGCCCTAAGGAATGTGCAAACAAGTATTAGATCAATGGCATGTCTCTGCAGCTTCTTTTATCATGAGTATTTAAAACTGAATATTCAAACATTCATTCATATTTCAAACATCTGTCTCAAATCGTGCATTTTTGTTGGAGTATGTTTTATTGCCAATAGATAGGTTAAATGTAAAGCTTTTAAATGTTTTATAACTTGCAGATGCTTCGCTATGGTCTGCAACAGTGTTTGCAGGGTTTTTTTGGTGCAACAGAGTGGAAAATCAGCAATAAGCTTTAGAAGGTAGCCATACAAAAAAAAAAGTACACACCTGAAAGAAGGTACATGAAAAGGTTGGTGTGTAATTCAGACAACCCAGCTCAGCTTTAATCAGTGGAGTCTGCATCATTTATGGACACTGTTAAACCATCTTTCTTCCCTGGGTAATCCACACAAGGATCATGCTCATGCTTAGAGTAATCGCCCACACAATTTGACAATAGCCTTATCAGTGCTAAGGTTGGTGGTTGTCCAAGATGGATAACAAAGGTCTGATACCATATGGGCTGATCCTTCCCATCACATCCCTTCTTATTGTTTGTGGGCGAGGATTTATAGGGGGTTTGGTGGCCCAGCAGTGCGGTGGTGTGCAATTTGTGCTCTTGTGCATGTGCCCCCATCATTGCTGTGCCTGGCCTCAGCACCAGTGCCTGTGGACCTTGTATGAAGTTGTCTTTGCCATTTCAGTGTATTGCTTTCTTTTGACTCTGTGCTTAAAAAGTCCTTTGGAAAGGACACAAAAACCAGATGTTTCAGAGCCTTGTGCAGAACATGTCAAGTTAGGGGAAGGTAGGGTAAAGCAGTTGCTTCCCTCTCCAGATACATCAAACTCCATTTTGTGTGTGTGCAAAGACCCTCTCTGAGTTTTGAGCTCTACTACCTGCTTTACCTAGACTGATAAAATCACAGTCATGAGAGGCCCTGCTGCAAATATGCTTCACTGCTCAAAGATGAAGCTCACTTGGGTGGTGTTTCCCCAGCGCTTGAGCGGGTGGGGTCACCCTGTGAGCAGTGCGTCTGTGCTAAGGGTTCACTCAGAGACAAACATTCCCATGTTGGAGAGATGTTCAACATTATAATTAAAAATACATTACTTTTTGTGGTGAAAATATTTTCCAATGACAGGAAAGCTTTTATTTATTATTAACGAATTCCTGGTTTTGGTGAGATTTTTGCTGTCTCTGTGGTGTATAGACTATAGCAGGGAAATACAGGAAAACTCTAGTCTTTAAAAGACTTTTTCATATGTTCGTGCTGTGAATTCTGACTTTCAGACATAAAAAACTTTTGTAGAGCTACAACTTGAAAAACAAATCAATATTCAAACAAGCCCAATAAAAAACAAAGATAATGCATCCCTTAAAAAAAAAAAAAAAGAACTTTTCCTTTTTGTTGAGCACAGTATATCTGAAATTATTATACTGAATACTTTATAGTTCATTTTGCAAAATTAACAATGTCTTAACAAGGCCTCTCTTCTGGTAGTAATCTCCTGGGAACTAGATTTCTTCTTTCTTTTCTTTTTTCTTCTTTTGTCAGGACATTAATAATTATTTTTGCACCTCCTTATGTTATCCGTGTCTTGTTTGCAGTTAAATGTTAGGAGATGACTTCCATTTTTGTGGTGGCAAGTACTTCAGCATCTGGCCTTCTTTACTGAAGTATGCTGGCAAAAACAGTCTTGCTTGTGGATTGCCTACATGTGTATTTTCACTTTTAAACCAAAAGATAGTGTGGAATGGTCCAGCAGAGATCTTAAATTTAACCTGTTCCTAATCTGTTCAAGATAGGCCTGCATAAGACTTCAAACAAAACCATTGTTTGTTTAGCCTTTTGCTTTTGTTGGCTGAAATGATTTAAGATTGTGAATTGTGTTAAGCCAGTAAAACCTTGTGTGTAAACAAGCCGTGCGTGTGAAACGTGGTCGTTATTGCCTGTCCCCTTGTCTGACCAATTGTTCCATCTAGCAGTGGATGCAGTGTAGGCTGGTGTGTAAAAGCATTCATCTGTGGAGCTCATGACCACCAGAGATGGATGGAAGTGAACCCTACAAAAATCCTGGTATTGAATGAAACACCTTGATGGACTGGGGGAAAAAAAAAGAAAAAGAAAGAAAACAAAACAAAGTCCATTATTATTTGTATGAAATTGAAGACATGAAATGTCGGTTGTTGGAGCTGTCCATGTAATGCTGACATAACCGTTGCACAAGACACTGCAGTAGTTTTTTAGGTGATCAGGCATTTTTTTTCCCGGGGTCCACTCTTTGATACATCTGCATCAAAGTATTGCAACTTTGTAGCAATCAAGACTTCAGTGTCCTGACAGATTTTATGTGTTTCCTGTAATTGTAATAGGACAAACAGAAAAACATGCAAATGCCTTCATGTGTGAACTGCTCAAGGAGGAGTGAAACGTTTTAGGAATAAGACAGATTTGTTGATGGAGGACACTCTGGTTCCATTTCAGTCCCTGCAGTAGTCAAGTGGTCTCATTGCACTCCCTATGCCTCCAAGCACAGCATCTTCTTCCTGGATTTCTTCCAGTTCCCTGGGACATCCCCATCCCATACTTTCTCCTATGCTCTTTGTACCAAGCCCTGCACTTGCTGCTTCTGTCCCTGTCCTCAACCACCTGCAGGGACTTCACCACATCATGGTGGCTTTTCTGGCCACTGCCTCCATACTTCTCTCTCATGAATCCTCCTCAGGCAACGATCCCATGTCCTAGCTGCAGTATCAGTCCCTCATCTGCGGTTATCAGCTTCCAGCTTCTCCCACTCGGTGTTTCTCCCTGGTTTTTTCTCTCCCAGATGTGGTTCTTGCTGCTCACATTTTCTGCTGCCTGTTCGTGTTATGCTGGTACCAGAAGCAGTGAAATCTTGGGAGTGGCGACATCCCGAGCCTCTGCCCTTCTGCCTGCTGCTCTGGGGAGCAGGGGAAGAGAAAATCCAGCTTGGTCCCTGTTGAGCCAGGCTGGAGACTGCTCTGTGCATGTGATGTTTTAAGAGAACTATGCTGAATCTCTCTTCTGCAGAGATTTACAACCTGGCCAAATGTGACCACCTTCTTTTTCTTTCTTTTTGCTAATTTAAGCAAAAGTCACAGCAAAATCCCTCTGCTGAAGTATAAGGGGCATTTTGTTGGGAAGCTATGTGTGCCTTGACATGGTCAGCAAAAATTTGTTAAAATGTTTATAAAATGATGTATATTCCTCAAGCCATTTAATTACAAATACCTTAATGTGGAGACTATCAAAAGAGAATACAAAAATTTAGTCCAAGAAGGGTACTTGGTGTGAAACTTTCAGTACAAAATTTTGCAAAACTATAAATAATTGAAAACAGGGCTTCTAAAACATGTCATTGCTAGCTTTGTCTTTAATAACAGTTAATGCAAACAGAAACTGCTGCAATGGTTTTTGGAAAGATCCTTGAGCTTCTCCTTTAGGTTTTAAGGGATTAGGAAGACACCCATGGTGGGAGGCAGATTATCTCACATCTGTCTAATTCAAGACTTCTTGTGTCTTTCTCTGAAACATCTGGTACAGGCTGTTGTCAGAACAAGAACATAAACCAATTTATATGTGCATGTGTTTTTTATAGCTTGTTAGCATGGGTTGGTACTTTTTTTGGTAAATTTTTGGTGAATTGGTAATTTTTTTTTAGGTGAATCAAAACAAATGGCTTGTTGCAGTCCTGAACACTTAAAGTATGTTTCTAACTTTAAAAACATCTGTACAACTAACTGATTTTGTTTTTTCCTTTGGCGGTTATTTGGCATCTGAAACAAGTAATATAATTATTTTTTTTTAAGACCACCTAAACCAAGAAAAATCTGTCGCAGCATGGAGTTGCGAGCCATTTCATTTGGAAAGAAACAACAGGGTTTTTTACTGAAACAAAGGAGTTTCATATAGCTCTTGAATGTGTTTTAAGCGTGAAAATTATAATACAAGGAATCTTAAGAAATGTAGTATATTGATGGCTGACTAAGATCCTGAACTTCCTTGTTGTTGGAAAAGCTGATGGTGGGATAAAGTTGATTGTGCTAGAGTTTTGATTTTTCTGAAAACTTCTCTGCTCTAATTTTGAATGTTCCATGGCCTTAAGCAGTTGGCATTAGAGATGCACCACTGCTGGATGGTGATAAACCCTTTGTTATGTTGAAGTGGAACCAACCCTCTTCTGAATAAAGGGTCTAATCAGGTAAGGCACAAGGGGCAGCTTCAAGAGACAGAGGTGGCTCAGCGCTCTTCAGGGCAGGGTCCAGCTGTGTGGTTCAGTGCTAGAAACATCTGGAATGAAAAATACCACTAATGGACAGGACTCACTGGAGCCACTGAAGGAGCTCCTGGTTGAGACTTGGAGTCAGATGTTCCTGAGCCCAGTGGAACCGAACAGCAGCTCTGCAGAAGTAGAGGAAAACAAGCCAGTGTCTTAAGTGAAGGCAGAGTTTTTACCTGGAGAGTTTTGTTGCAGGTAACAGTGGAAGCACAATAAAGGCAGTACTGGGTGGTTTTGAAAACCTAGCCCTTGATGCAGATTGCATCTTAATGTGAGGCTCTGTTGGCCCAGAGGCTTTGAACACTGGTGCTCTTTTCCTCAAGCAGGGGAAAAAAAAAAAAAACCAAACCAAAGCCTCAAACTTTTGAATATCTTTAAATATCTTTACTGATAGGCATCCCTGCTATGACCAAATGTAACAAATACTAAAGCTAATTAGTCAGCTACTTTTCCACTCTTCCTTTGTGCAGAGAAGTGATAAAGAAAAATATGAAAGTACAATGTAAGGTCTATTAATTTAATAGCAAGAGGTAATTTTTTAAAATAAAGATATGCTCACAGTGTTTTCCTTCCTTCAAGCTTTAGTCTCCTATCTGAAAGGCTGACCTCTATTTGGATGAGGGAATCAAACTATTTAGTTAATGTAAACGGATGAGCTGAATTTGAAAGCGATTGAGGGAAGGGATGGAACATCTAAAGGCTACATTGTCATTAGTTTTATTTTAGTTAAAATAATTGTACATGTTTAGTTTAAAATGGAGGGGGAAAAGTACTTTGAAATATAATTGCATTTAACAGTCTTGTAGCTTTGTACTTTGTGCTATAAATTGCGTCCCCAGCTGTTTTTCATCTCCTGTAATTTAAATAAGTAAACCTTTTGTTCTTAAACTCACTTAGTTCCTTCTAATTCTGTTGATGGACATCCATTTCTACTGCTTTATTTTATGTTAATATTTAACAATGGTATGCAGTTACCCCCCTGCCGGCCGCAGCTCCACCTCCTTTGTTTCTGGAAGGCCTCTTTTTGCCTTGGTCTTTAGTTTTATAGAAGAATCCAAACTTCCTGTCCCTGCATCCAGCAGGAGTAAGGTTTCTGCATAAACTGACACAAAATCCCTCGGAAAGGGAGCTAGCCCCCAAGCAGGGAAGGTGGTGCTGGGCTGTCAGCCTCTTTTGTTCCTTGCTCAGATGGAAGTATGAAGTGGGTGATGCTTTGTGGGCCAGAGTAAAGCTGTGCCAAGGGAATGCAAATCTGCTAGGTGTGCCCAGGTAATTTAAAATGCTCACGCTGGCAGCTTTTCTGCATGAGTAAAGCTGTTTAATTAATGCGTTTTCTCTACTTTCTTTCCTTGACAAGTTGATTCGAATTGAAACGGTCTGTAACAAGCTTGTCATGGGTCTTGGGGGACAAATAAACTCTCGCCTGGAGATGGAAAATACAGAGTCCATGCATTTTGTATTTTTATCTGACCGGAATGGTTGGTGGCAGGTATGGCAGACTGACAGCGTTGGTCGGACTGCAACACCCACTTACAGCCCAAAACATGGCTTGGCTTCACACCGGTGCCTAGAAAGTCAGGTGCAGGAGTTCAGGTGAGAGGATCAGCATCTGTTGCCGCTTTTCTTCTTCCCTTATTTTTACACAAGGAACTTGAGAGTAGCGTGAATGCAGTGGGCACTGTGTGTAGGCTCAGGCAGTACTCCTCCTGTCTCTCCCCTCCTCCACCCCTCCAGAGAAAGCTTATTTTAAATTTGCTCAGCCTTGCAGTTTGACAGAAGTGCAACATGGAGGAGACCTGAGTCCAGGATCAACAAAGGCAGCACTGGGCATTTCAGCCACTGCCTTTGAAATAGGCCTTGACAATAATGGAGTTGGGAAGCCCCACTGTTCAGCCTTCTTTATAGTGTTAATATACTGTCCAGAAAGAAGAGAAGCAAGAAATTGCTCAGATTTCATCTCTCAGATTTCATCTTGCATCTAGAGTGCCGCATCAAATCAAACTGAAATGGGCCCCTTCGTGGCTTCTGCGCTACCATGCCGAGCTGCCCTGGGCCCCTTCTCCCCCCGCTTTGCTGAAGGGTTATAATGCTGAGTGAGTGCTCGAAGCGGGCTGGTTGTGGGCAAACACATGTGCTTCTGAATTGCACAAGTGTCCTGTTAAGGATGGACTCTGCACTGACAATTAGTTTATAGTATTCAAAGTTGGAGGCTGAAGCAGGTAGCGGGCACTGGCTGATACAGAGCGAGGCCAGGAGAGATGTCTGCTCTGCCTGGTCGCTCACCCCGGCTGTCCCCAGGACTCATCTTGTTTCCCTTGAAAGTGCAGGGGCAGTTCTCGCTGAAGGATCAACGTGAAAATGAGAGGTGGGCTTGGGGGAGGCAGAGTTTGTGGCTGGCCATCTCTTCTAGTCCAAATTTTGGGAGAAGAGGGCCTTGCCAGTGACAGCAGTATTTGGTCAGTGATGCTAGCAAGAAAATATTGCTTGTCATTTAACATGTGCAAACTCTTCAATGCTATTAGCAAATAACGCTAATTTTTTTTATGCTTTATGGTATTAGTGGAGTTCGGAGTTGTATGGCTTGTCCTATGGGATGCATTGGGAAGACTGATGAAAGTCCAGGAGGGCAAACACAGGTATCATGTATTGAGTTACACTTGAATAATTGGTAAGAGTTACAAAAATATTTAACGTTAGCAAAAAAACCCAACAGAAAAATGCACAAAGGAGCTCATTGATTTAAAGCAGAACAATGATAATCAAAAGAAGTTGCAGCTTTTCATGTTCATTCACCTCAGGTCTACACAGTAGAAAAATTCTGGCACCTGCATTAATTTAAAGGCTGCTTGCATTAATAATATCCACTCTCACTACATTGAAGCAGCTGGAATGCATTCATATGTTGCAATAGACAGTGCGTGGTCTTCAGCAATTTCCTTATTAATTTTCATAATTAGCAAATCAAAATTTTGTCTTTAATCCTTTTGCATCCAGGGATATTTCATGCTCAGGAGGCTGGGAAGTATGTGCTAGCAGATTTTCTCGCTAGCTGGAATTCCCCAGAGCACTGGGGGAAATGCTGAGGAACAGGAGCTTCTGGCTCCAGGTCTGCCACTAGTTTTGCTGATTGTCTGAGTAGTTGGAGCTGCAGCGTTACAAGCATCCTTTCCCAAGAAGTGCAGCATGGCGGAGAGAGAACACGTGCTAGCGTGTTCACATCTGGCATTAACATATAAAATTTGATGCATATAAAGTTTCTTCCCGTACAACTAAATTAGAAACCTGTGGCATAAGGTAAACTGACAAGTGCAAAACTTCTTGGGTGGGGAAACTTTAAATGGTTACAAATGTCTCTTGAAAGCTGCTGCTGGAAGAATGTTACTGAGCATGACTGTCTCCAGGCTCACTGCCTGACAGCATCAGGGAAAGCTGTCCTGTTGCCTGACCGGTATAATTCTTTGGAGGAAATGTCCTGTTCGGTCACTAAGACAACACTGCTGCACAGAGCATGGGGCAGAGTCCAGGCTGCAGAGCTGAATTATGCCATGTAAAATAAATGCATCTCAGCTCTCCTTGGAAGAGAGGACTGGGCAGCTACAGTTCACTGCTGCTCTGCTGGGTAAAGTGATGCATGCTGATAGCTATTGACTTGCAGACACATTATCTTTGTGTTGGGCAACGTGTTTCTAATTTGAATTTGTAGCTCATGGGATGTCTCAGCTGGGGTAATGCAGTGGACTCTCCTCTCTGGAGACCTTATTTCTGACTTAATTTGATGTACTTATTCGTATTTCTACTGGAACAGGACCTAGTCTAAATAGTATAGGCTCTTTCTATGTGACGCTGAAGCAGGTCCACAGAAATGCTGCTGGTCATCTGAGCTGCTGTGGTCTGATCAGCTGGGACTATAAGCACTTAAGGTTTTGGTCATACAGACTGTGGAGGACCATGGAAAAAAAAAATAGTAGTGAGGAGCTTGACTTCCAAGGTGTTACCTGCTAACAACTTACCTTCAAATAGGAGCTGGAGTGCACAGCACTTCTACAACAGCAGGTCTCCTGTGAAGTGTAAACACCTTGCTCCAGATCCTGTGGGCAACATCAAACACGCAAAAGCATATGCAGGATATTGTGAACTACAGATAAACTTGAAGTCAAGTAGAACTGCTGGACTAGAAGGAGACCATCTTGGTCTCTCCAGCACCGATCGATACTTCTCTGCTCAGGTGGGGGTAAGTTTGACCAGACTGTGTCTGGCTTGGGCTCCTGTTTAGACTGAAATTCAGTTGCAACCTATCCTGCATGCAGAGAGAAATGCAACTTCTATCATAATGACTGTACTTGTTCCCTCTTGATGCTGGCCTCTGTTGGCCCTTGTCCATGCTGTGTTACTGCGTAAGTGTTACGTCTCTATTAATAATCTTTGATTGCATTAGCAACTCTGCCATTTATAGAACATATGTCACAAATATAGTCCTACATGAAGGCACTTAGAAAGATATGTTATGGCTGTAGAGACCCAAGTGATCAATAGCTTTTAGATTACTGTGTCACTAAACAGCAGGCTGAGACATGGAAAGGCACTGTTACTTTAGGGATGAGAGATTTTTAGAAAATAAATCAATAGTGAATACAGGCTGATTGGTTTCCAGTTCAAATAATTCCAAGAAACATGGAGCCCAGGGGAAACCATGCCATTCATACTTAGAAATAAACAACACATGCTTGTTTTCATTTATGTATTTGGTTCAGTACTCTTGAAAATGGAGAGGGAGCCATTGGGCAGGGTATTAGACTGGAAATGGGGAACCTGGGTTCTACTTTGAGTGCACCCAGAGACTCTTTCTCCATATCTTCTCCAGGTTCTCTTTGGTGCTAACAGCCTTCGCTCTGGCTCTGTGCACACAAAACCTTCAGCACATGGGGACTGCCTGGTGTGATTTCCAGTTGGAGCCCTTTGGGGCTAACAGAAATGTAAGCAATAACAAACTTTCAGGAAGGTGATTTTGCTTTCAAAATGCTTTCCTTTTAGCCCATGGCTACTTGAGCATTAAAATGATGATTAGTAGGTGTCAGGTGCAGCAGCATGCTGGATGGCTTATAGACAGGTATGACATGAAGCTGCCAGGGACGTGTATGCTGCCACCTCTCCAGGAGGCTGCTGTGATGTCTTGCATGTGCAGGTGTGTTTACATGGCACGGGCTCGCTACGCTGGTGTGCAAGTCCCTGGAGCAAACTGCTATCTGTGGTACTGCTGCTTCTCCCTGGCCCCGTTCTGGCATGCATCCCTGGAGATGTGGGGTGAGACTGTCAGCAAGTGGTGACTGGAGGAGCACGCCTGTCCCTTGGGAGCAGGGACTATGCAAAGGGAGCCTTCTGGAGTTCTTCCAGCACTTCAGGGATTTTTCAGTCTTCACTCACAGGGGACATTCCTGTGTGAGCCTGAGGAACATTCAATTACTTTTTGTTCTAATACAGGACTTGCCACCTTCTCTGCACTGAATCCTCCCAAAAGGTCTTTTCTGAGTGTGCTTCAAGGACAATTTGGTGACAATGCACTGTTACCTGCTACCTCTTGGACACTGCGGCCAGTGAATGAAGGTCCCTGGCATTTTGCTAGAGTGCTGGTTTTATACCTACTGGTCTACTAGAGCACTGCTTTTATCTTGGGATGGGCTGCCAAGCTGGGAAGTACTGGAAAGCTGCCACTGGAGATGTACAAGTTGTGCACGATGTTTCCTAGAAGTGCAGCACAGCTCAGCAGCTGAGGGCTGACTCCTGTTCATGCAAGTAGTGGCTTAGGAAGGCCAGTGACATGGTAGCTTAAGGGGACCAGTTGGAGAAACTTATATACAGGAAGAAGTGGGAAATACTTGAATGTTGTCTTCTCGTGTGGTTTTGTTCCTCCATGTCCAAACAGGAGAAGGAATCTGGCTGCTTTTAATCTAACTTGTGCATCTCCACTCAGGAAAGGTGGTTTCATGATGGTGACAGGGTGAGAGATAGTACTTTAGTCTAAGGTTTGGGACAGCTGGAGTTAAGTCTCTTTCCTGGCCTGGATCTGCACGTGACACACAACTACATCACCTGGCCTGGCTGTGCTCTGTGTGCAAAGTGAAGAAAATAGTATTCCCCTGTCTCAAAAGAATGAAGGATAATTATTTTGAGGCACTGAGACAAGGGAAGCTGTATAAGCATTTAAGACAAATAGATCTGCTTCCACTGAATTCAGTGGCAGAACTTTTAATAGGAGCAAGATCCGGGCCCCATCTGATAAAGAATTTCATCTGGATTGCATATGGGGGCAGGCATTAAAGGACCCATCTAAGGATCTCCCCTCTGGAGTACATCTATAAAAGACCCTCTGTAGTTGTGTTCAAAGCTCAGAGTAATGCCAGTCTCCTCAGGACAATTCACTTAGATCATTCAGAAACTCTTTCTTGTCTAAGCCCTGATGCTCTCCCCCAGTGGAAGAATGTGGTTGAAACTCCCATGCAGGGAAGACTGGAGATTTGTTTTTTATTTGAACCCAAAACATTAACAAATTGGACACACGTGCTTTGAGACTAGAGCCCGCTCTTATTTAAGCCAATGCAAAACTCTCCTTGATCCCAGCAGGATCAAGCTCTTGAATATTGCTTGTACCTTTTTAGAATATCTGCCTCTAAATGAAACAGACAGTGACAAACTCATTCTGAATTTATCCTCCTTGACTGATTTGCAGCCAGAGAGGTTTGCAGACCCTCCCTCTTGGGACAGGGGATTCATAGTCTAATTGCTGAATGAAAGACCAGGGGCAGGTATCACTGTGCCTTCTCTTGTGGCACACTGTTAAGCACGTGAAAGTCAATGCCGCGTGTTAGCATTTTTTTAGTATTTAAACATCTTTAATGCTCTTGTGAGACCCTTGCTCCAGCCAGCGTAGAGCTTCTGCTCATGTGTGTGATTTTCTTCCTCTTCAAATTAAAGTTCTGACAGGTGAGTATTATACGTGTAGGAAGCTATTTAGCAGAAACATATGCCTTGAATATGTTAAAATTCCTTGTAAGTCACTTGATCA
Source organism: Aramus guarauna (assembly GCA_013400195.1). Taxonomy (NCBI): domain Eukaryota; kingdom Metazoa; phylum Chordata; class Aves; order Gruiformes; family Aramidae; genus Aramus; species Aramus guarauna. The sequence continues at coordinate 129,552 of VXBL01005738.1, read as the reverse complement.
ATGTGCAGTATTTGTGTCCCCTCTGTAACTTTGCCCTAAATTCATATTCATCAACAGAAGTTGCTCAGCACTTAATGGGACGCTCGGGCATTGAGTGAAGGGAAGGGACAATAAGCAAACAGGGTGAAGAATGAGGACAAATGTAGATGAACTTCCTCAAACAGGCACAAAATGCTCATTCCTGAATAAAAAATGTGAAAAGGTCAAGTGCCCCCAGAGGTTTCTATTGTGGCAGGCACTTAACCCCTTCACTCCTGGTTATCTGCTTCAGCTGCTGGGCCACTCAGTGCACAAGTGCCATTAGCATCAGTGGAATGTGGGGCCGGGGAGCAATGCAGGATACAGGCGGGTGAGACCCACCTCCCTTCCAGGCAGCGGGCACTGGGTTAGCAGGAAATTATCCATGTGGACACTGACCCTGTCAGTAACTGTGTCTAGAGATAATTATTTCCTAACGTGTAACCTTTTCATGGTCAATTGCTCCAGTATATTAGACAGAAATGTGATTTCCTTCTATCTTCAGACACACACAAGTTCTTGTCCTTCCCGCTTTAAGGGCGTAAGTTAGCAAGTGCACAGACAACCCAGTGCTCTCTGACAAATATTGTTTCTATTTTGCTTAAATGAAAAAGATCTTTGCTGCTCTTCCTTGCCGTTGAGCAGAAGGGATGGGGGGTATGTGCCCACTCCTGTGTTTTTTGGCAGACAGGCATTTCCCTTTAAGAATCTAATACTAATCAGGCAACTGTCAGTGTTTAGCAATCTTCTGCTCCACCAGATTTCTTGCTTGTTGACTGATTTTGGTTTACCTTTTCCTAGCTTGTGACGCTTCAGTGTATGCCCCTTGACACATCACCAAGGCATCTGAAGAGGCAAGATCAGCAGAGTATGTCAGTACTGCTGCTCAGGAGGCATCAGGTTTGATATCGTCAGGAACGTCAAAATGAGCAGCCAGGGGTGAAGACAGTTCTCTTGCATGACCTCACGAGCCCAGCCTACTCCTGCCTGAAGCGCACCCCACAAAGGCAGCTTTGGTGGTTAGGAGTGGCTTGAAGGGAGTGAAGGAAGACACTGTCCTCCTCCTTCACCCCAAATACTCCTCCTTGCTTCTCTGTGTTGCAGCCTGTTCAGCAGAGACTTGGGCACACCACCCAGAATCCTTGTGTTTGGGACAGTCCCTTTGGGGAATGACATAAGCAAACTTACTCATCTAACCCCTTGGAGACAGCTTGTGTGGACTGTGCTGAGCAAAACAATGACACAAACCCAGTGCGTGCTGCTAAGCATGATTCATAGCCAATATTTTTACAACCTGCTTCTTGTTTTGTAACAGTATCTAATTGGTTTAAAAAAAAAAAAAAAGGCAAAACTAGGTCAATTTGCCAATGGGCCTTGGAAGACTCTTTAGCTAAATCTCCAGACTTCAGCTGGAAGTTAATTTGAGCCAGACTTAGGAAAAATATATATTAATATACCCACAGTCTCACATGAGAAACTTGTAGGCTATGATTTGGGATTCAGAGCCATCCTCGTATTCCTAAGACTAAATTCAAAGCCATCGTTTAAAAACAAGCTTGCACAGGCGTATGTCCTGATCTTTAATTAGGCAAAACTCCCACTGACATCAATAGGAGTTTGACTTGAATAAGAACTGCAGGATCAGGTCCATAATTTGGTACCTGGGATTTGATTAAGCAGCTAAATTACTAGAACAGTTTCCCCATGAGTATAATTGCCTAATTAATTTTTAAAATAGCTAAGTTCAGCACTGAATATGGTGTTCCTCTTGCCACATGAAATGTATGCTGTTTAATCCAAGTTGATGGAGCTATTTGCAACAGCCAGTAGAGTTTATTTTACAATTAAGTAGTACTGTTTATTTAAAGTTCAAAAATAGCCACCATTCTCTTAAAATATTATGTTTCAGAAAATATGCTCTTGTAATAGACTTCACTCGTAGTCTAGCTGGGCTTGCAGCATTTCAAATGAGCATCCTAATTCTTGAGTTCTGGCTACTGTGATTCATTTTGCAGATGGGAAAATACTCTGGAGGCTGGGGAAGAACTTATTCTCTAACAGGATTTTTAAATTTTAAACTTTGAAAAGTTTTTTGTCTTATCAATGATCTTATTTTTTTGTTTCTGGTGCCCCAATATAATGCCTGTGGTAGATTATATATTAAAGTAAGTGTCTATTATTTGCTTTTTGCTGAAATTTCAGTCTAACACTGTGGGCTGTAGTTGATATATTTGCTGCAGAAGAACTTGCTTTCACAACTGAGAGATTTTCTTGGCTTTTTTTGTTTGTTTGTTTGTTTTTTGTTTTGTTGTTGTTGGTTGGGTTTTTTTTAAACAGAGATCTTGTTATGTAAAAGGAATAGAGAGATCATGCATGGGTTTCCTAAGTGGAAAAAAATTGCAGAAGGAATTTCAATGCCAAAAAGTAGAAGCTGTTCTCCCTAAATGTATACATATATGCATGTGTGTGTTTATATGTGTGTGCCTGTGTATATAGACATAAATAATTAGACATGTAGTTGGCATAATGCATAATGCCTACTCATGCTGTTGACAGTTACTTAATAATGCACGTTCTCCCATTCTCTCCAGCTGAATTCTTGAGGCATTACCATGGGAATTTTCCTTTTCTGGGGATTGTAGCAGAGCTCTAGGACTAGCTGGTTTTGTGATGTGCTTCTTGACTGGCTGCAGTGGCCCTTATTCAGGAACTCCATCCAAGCATCTCCTGCAGAGAATGAAACCATCAGCTGTCCTCAAAGAAGTGCTCCACACTGCAGCAACACATAAGGGTGAGTCTTGTGCCGTTGGTGAGTCTTTCAGGGTGACGGGATCCTGGATTTTAACATGCTCAAAACATGGCTAGGAGTTTAACTTCTAGTGTATCACCTTAGGAAGTGGGATACAGTCAAATGTACTCTTTGGAGAGGTAGGCTTGAAGCTTTAGCAACCATTCTGCTCCTTTTTAAGGCTCTAAGAACACTCAATAGATAAGCAAGATGCAACTCTGAAACTGCAGCCACAGTTTGAAATTGGCAGAAGTCTGCAGTTTTCTATCTTTCCAAATGACAGGTTTTTTTCCTGTTCTGCCAATGTCAGGGCCTTGCCCACAAAATAAGCAGTCCTGTACCCTTGAAAATAGCAGTTGGATCCACCCAAAATGCTAAGATGGTTTTAAAAATGGGAAGATTATCTTTTATGTTTTAATTGGATTCCTTTTGAAGGCTGCCCTGATGTCTTGGTTTGTCAACTTTTATTTTGTATACAGTTCATATTTTAAAGATTTTCTGTGAGGGTATTAGAAAGGAATAGAAGGAATAGAAACTTTCAGTTTTTCTTTAAAAAGAAAATAACTGTCTGTCTTGCAGCCTTTTGATTTCTGCAGCTGAAATTCTCTGAAACATTGTGATGTAGTATCATTAGTGATGACTATTGTCTAGAAGTGATGGCTACTGGTTTGGTGTCCTTTGGGTTTTAAATAAAATTTGGAGATGTTTTGGGTTCCCCTCCCTCATTAACTAGTACTGAATCTCAGTAAAATTGAGGAGACTCAGTTATGAAAATGTAAAAGGTACGAAGGGAGTGCAAAGTCTATTTATAATCATTTAGGTTGTAATTTGTCTCCCAAAGCTTTGGGAAACGTCGCACCCCTTCTCTCTGTGGCACTCTGACCTCCTCTAGCGGTGGCTGGGCCACAGAGAACCTCTCACAGCTGCCTGGCAGGGGTGAGTCCCTGGCCTGGGGTGATGTGATCTGGCATCTGGTGATCTGGAGGGGATCTCTGCTGTTGGGGATCCGCTGGCGTGGGAGGTTTCCAATTCCCTCAGATTCAGCTGAGTTTTCACCTTTGGTATTAATTTTTCCTTTGGACGATGCCAGGAGCTCCTTGTCGGTGTGTGTCACTCGAAGCCAGAGAGATGCGATGGTGGAAGTCTGACAGCTCCTATTAGCCATGTTTATTTTTAGTCTGGGTTTCTAAAATATGAAATCAGCAAAGAACAAATACCAAGAGGTGTTGTTTTTTTTTTCTTTCTCCGCCCTCTCTCCTTTTTAAATGCAAACATGGGGAAAAGAGCCAAGTTTTGATTTCTCCTCAAATTTACAGTCGTCTTTCTGTAACTGTGGATGCTTGAAAAATCAAGAGTAATGCCACAAAGGGCGGAATCTCTGTGTATCTCGTTCTCCTTATTGTCTTGGCTCACTTGACCTTGTTGTGGATGTGCCCTTTCAGTTTATGCTGCTGTTGGGCCTGTGAGGGCAAACAAAGGGAAATGAGCTCTGTATGAGCTAGTGGCTTGATCAGGGACCAGCTGAAATAGCTGGACCAGCCCTTGACTCAGTGTGGCTGTGTAAGGATGCAGCTCTAATGTGCCAGGGTACTCTGTTTGCCTTTAGCCAGGAGCACTGCTTGCCTTCAGTCCGAGTGTTGCGTGGAGGGTGCAGTCGGTGATGGGGATGCTTTACTCTGAACGCCTGAGGAACAGGCACAGCCTTGCTGGTCTCGAGGGGAGAGAAAATCTGAACTAAAACTTTTAAGAGCTACTGAATTGTATCCCACTACAACAGGAGGGCAAGAGATTTTTCTCCTGTGGTCCCTTTCACTGGGTAGAAAGCAAAAAGTTACAGTCCAGTGTTTCTCACCACAGGCTCTGGCATGCTGTGTTGTTACCCTGTTTTACATTCAAGGAAGTGGAGATGGATTTAATCAAAATTGTGCAGAGCAGAAATGGTAGGACTGGATCCGGGGGAGGGGAGGAGCTCTGTGTCTCAGTGCCACTGAACTCTTACTTTCAAGATTAATAATTAAGGACTAGCTCTAAGAAGGTGTTCATAGCATCTTTCTCTCTTAAACCCCTAATGCCCTTCCAATTGCTGCCCTGGAGTGGTTTGTTTGTTAAAGATCTGGTTTCTAGCTGGCAGTCCTTTCTCCTGCCTCTTTGTAAAAACTCAATGCTTTGCCTAGTCAGTGAAGGCATCGTCGTTTTAACAGCATAAATGTTTCCTGAGGCTTAAGCAACTGCATTTTTTTTTTTTTTCTGAACTTCTTTGGCTAAGCCTAGGTGAAATGTTTGATTTATTACATTTTAAAAAGTAAGGGTAGCTGCTGGATTTTGCTACTGTGTTTTCTTCTACATCAGATGATCTTTACGCTCAGAAATACTGGAAATAACAAGAAAGCAACGATTTCAACTGTATATATGACTGGGGAAAACAGTTTAGTATGGTGTGTGAAAATAAGGGCCTCATTTGGTTTTGCATCTTCAGCATTGCAACTCAGGAAAAGATTTAATACAAGAACAGGATTGAGGTAAAGACCTTGAAAGACCCAAGGTGTGTTTAAGGCCTGTCCTAAAAATGATTTGGTGAGCATGGTGGAGGTACTTGGACAAAGTCATGTGCCACCAGCTGAACTCATCCTAGCCAGCTCAGCAGACCCAGTGGGGGAGGTTAGTTGGGCAGGGGTTATAATTTTTGTGATACAGTAGTCCCCATTCCCTGCCCCCTCCCCCCTCTCCCCAGTTCCAGTTTTTGGAGGGCTTTTAAGAGCTTTAGTGGTCTTACAAAAGTTAAGCAAACAAAAACCAACAAAACCAACACCCTCTCCATCCCCAAAACCCCACCACTCCGAAACAGAGTGTAGGTTTGGAGCCAGAAAACAGATAGATGTATTTTTCAGAAAATTCATGGTGGGTTTTAGGTGTGTGCAGATTTGGTCATACTGTCAAATGACTTCATGTTGTAAAACCACACTCTTCCTAAGCATGTATGTTGATAACAGTTTTGGTAGCTTTTGGATAGAGCTGAGAGTTGATACCTTCGAGTCCCTGCAGCCACCATCAAGCAGGCCAAAATTGTCTGGGTTATCTGGTTCCTAAACTACCCTATCATCCTGTACAGATGTGTGGGGATTTTGGCTTTGCTGCATCAGTCTCTTCTTTTCTCCTAGAAAAAGCTTCTTCTGCTTTGCCTCCACATAAACTTCAGTGAATTCAGATCTCTTTTCTTTTCTTGGGAGAGTGAAGGGAGTGTTTAATGTGAAGACTTATGGAGTGTAGCAGTGCTGGGCAGTTTTCTAAGCCCCAGGCAAAACCTAAATATCAGTATATTTCAGTCTATCTGGAATATGTAAAGAACTTAATTTTTATCTTAAAGCAGTTTAATACCCTGGAGAGAAATAGAAAGCTCTTCCTTCTCCCTGTGAAATAAACAGGAGCAAATATGTGTTGTTGCTGCATTCTAGTGCTTTTTTTTTTGCTATCCTTTACCCCACTATTAAATACTTTTCAGTTTGATTAATCCTTGGAGTGCAGAGAAAATTGTGTTTAATTCTGTTGTGATCACCCTGTCTGATCACCCCTCTGAAACAGGCAATAGGATTTTCCTGAAATGAATGAATTTGTTTAGAAAAGCACCCTCATTCAGACAATTTGCTTTGTCTTCATTGAAAAACTGTAGTGATGGATCTGCATCGCTGTCACCTGTGGTGAATGACTTCCAGCCTGGTCAGACTGTGTTTAACTTCAGTTTCTGTTAGGCCTTTGCTAGACTGGGAAACTCTGTTACCACAGTTTGGTTCCCACGTAGGTGTGTATGAACCTATGCTTTGATAAGCTAATTAGACAGAGGTCTTTCAATAAAATGTATCGCCCATCCTTTAATCAGATGTGTGACTCTGCTCTCAGCTGCTCTGAATTTAAAGAGGTATTTTCTGTTACTACCCCTCTGCCAGTTCCCTCTCCCTTGCTGTGCTCTGTGGTTTGCCTTTAAATATCTTTGGGGGTGGGACTATCTGCATGTTTGTACATTATTGAGGACCTGGGAGGGCCTCTGGGTACTGCCTTAATAAATATGTTAAATAATAAAGCCCAGAAGAGATGCTGCTTTAACAGTATCTGGGTGTACCAGTGAAGAAACCCAGAGCAGATCCTGTTAGTCTCTCCCCTTGCTCAGCCAGCTGGGGGCATGGGAGATGCTTTAAAGACCCACTGTGGCAAAATCATCATCATATTTTCTTTATAAATACATTGATGGTTAGAATCTGTAGCCCTTCAATGTTATGTTTTTTGGTTGGTTGTTCCCCCCCCCAAAAAAAAATGCTGCTGCCTTTTTGAAAGCTGTGAGAGATCCCCAAAGCTTGCCAGGCAGAAAAGCTCAGGAAGCTCTCAAAGGATGTTGCTGCTTTTCCCTCTAACCCCTTACAGTCTCTACCTTTCCTCTGTTCTTTTTTCTTTCTTTGCCAGCAAGGCGCTGTGTGCAGTCTTCTGTGAACCTTTGTGGGCCAGATTTCTCCCAGGTGCCTTTTTTCTTCCTCAGTAGCTGCAGAAGAGGCAGTGGATCTGAGGGGGAGATGTGTTTTATGATTTATGACACTTTATAAAGTGCATTTTGCAGTAGGATTGACAGAGATGGAGACTGAAGTCCACCCAAGGCCAGGGATGCAGGGGCAGGTAGGGGATAGATCTGTCCCTGGTGACTATCCCTGTACCTCGGAGCCACCTGTGGAGTGAGTGGGGACACCTCTGCTTGCTCAGTCCTTGCTTCCCTGCTCAAACTGTCCGCAGCAAGAGGGGGCATAGTGCCAGGTGAGCCCTCGATCTGTCTCTGTTGAGAGCTGTTTTGAGCATAGCAGTTCATTTTACATCACTGGTATCTCTCCAGATGCCATGGGAGGGCTTATGCATGTGACTGGGCTCTGTCATCCAGCTGTTGATCTAAAGCCAGGCTTATTTTGACAACCCTACCTCCTCCTCCATGGGCTGCCTCCTGATGGCAGGGGTGTCAGCACAGTTTCTCAGTGTGAGGGAGCTGGGCTTTATTCCGCGTTCCCTTGGCACTTGCGTGCTCTGTTAGATACTTCAAACAGGGCTCTTTCCCACGGTTGTCCCATGCTAGTCTCTGTCTCTGCCCCTTTCTTGCCTGTAGCCTCAGGGCTGCAGCTCTCCAGCCATCTATTTATATGGCCCTCATTTGTCTTAGTCTCTTTGGCACTTATATGGCTCCCATTGGCCGAGGACCTGAATGTCTCCCAATCTTTAATATATTTATCTTCACACATGCAGACACACACGCATACCTGTGAGGTCAGGAAGTACCATTGCTCCTGTTGTACAGATGGTGAACATTAAATGGTAATTGGCTAAACTGGGAGCAGGTGGTGGTGGGGATGGAGGAAGGTTACACATGGTACAGAAAATGGCATCACAAGAAATGCTGTGCAGCCATGGGAACGGAGGTCTTCTCACATGTGAGTGGTGTAGCCAGTGGATTATGAGGTCTCAGTCATGTCCTATCCCTGTTCTGGCCTCTTCAATCTTGAATCTTGTTTTAAAATATTTTTGTCCCAGTGATACAATTTCAGAGGTAAAAGGCTCTGTTGAATTGCCCAGCCAGGATGGAGATGGAGGTTGGAGTCCTCTTAGTCTGACAGTGGAAGCAAAGGATCTCTTAATGGCAGGATCCTTCCCTCTTGCTCACTGGGTTTGCTGTTCTCAGAGGGGGTTTGACCCCTGTTTTCAGTGGCTCCAAGGTGGGGATGGGCCCAGCAGCCTAAAACACAGCCATCAGCTCAGAGTTTGCTTTGTTTTGCTAGAGCTCTCTGAACAGACTGTCTGCTGGGGTAGGAATTTTTGGCAGCTCATACACAGCGACACTATTCCTTGGCAGTAGCTTTCCGTTAGCATTTCCCAAAGATGGCAATGCTGCCAAGGATATCTCCAAATGCTTTGCAAACTTGAACAATTAGCAGTGTCTTCAGTATAGAGACAATGCTTGTTGCATTTAAGGAGCTAAATCAAAACCCATTGGGGGGTCAGTGGTGATCCCATTCTTTTGAAGTCAATGGTGTCTTCTCCTGTCCTTCAAGTTGAACGAGTGCAAAGCGTCCGGGTGAGCACGAGCCGAAGCCACATGCCCAGAGCCACATGCCCGAAGCTGCTGTGTGTGAATTGTGAGGGGAGAAGTCAGGTGGCGGTTCCTGGGCCCGTGCCTGGCCAATAGACCACGGTGCTTAATTAGTGTGGCAGCTGTTCTCTGTTAGCAACGCTTTCCTTAGGCGCCTGCACTAATGTTCTTGATAGCAGCTAAGGAGAAAAAGGAGGAGGAAATTGCATCTATATTTAATTAATACTGCATTCATATTTTATTGCGGAGAGCCCTTAGGTGCAGGAAGATTCTCAGTGAGAACAATTGCTTGTGAGTGCTGGAGCCATTGTATGGTGCTGAGGAGGTGAACTTTGGTTTTAAAGCCAAACGCAAATTCCTTCCAGGGTAACCTGCAAGAGCCCAGAAACCCTCTGCCACTCACCTCCTAGACTCAGGCTGAAAAGCAAGTGACAAATTTGCTGATAATTCCTATTTGATTAACTTTAGTATCTTCTAATATTGTGAGTGAGAGGCTTGGTGGGCTGCAGAAAAACATCGCACTGATTATTTTTTCCTTTTGATAAGCTGCCAGGCTTGGAGAGGTTTCCTTTTCGATTTTCTGAGCTTACTCCCCTCTTCCAGCTGCATGCTGTGTTCCTTCTCTTCTGGCTCTGAATCTCGGCAAGGAGATGCAACGTATCGTTAAAATGGCCGTCACGTTCCCGTCCTGCACGGTTGGATTGCTGTGGCTGATGGCGGGTCCGAGGCGGCCCATGAGGCTGGCAGGGTTGGCTTTGGCAGCTGGTAGAGCTGAGAGCACGTGAGAAATGGCCGTTTGCTGGAGCGGCCTTGGCCGCTTTTGAGGTCACCTTGAGGCAGCGCTCGCTGGGCATCTGGGTGTGATGCCGCACAGAGTAAAAGCGAGGAAGCTGGCAGAGTTTTGTGGTTAGCCTGAGCGTGGCCGAGCAGGAGGTGCAGCAGCAAAGCCAGCACGTGCCCATCTCGCTGGAGGCCCCGATCCTGCACACAGACAGGTCGCCGGTGCTGGCTCCTGCTGCAGCAGGAAGGCAAAGGCAGAGCGTGCTCACTGACCTGCTGTCAGCACTCACCCCTCTCTGCTCATTAGGGGCAGACTTGGGCCAGGAAGGAGACATTTTATAGTCCAGTCAGAGAAACATAAAAAATATACTTTGAACGACTGTGTGTCGGAATAGCCCGAGCCTCTTAAAAATTATGTACGGACCCTTCATGCATCATTAAGTATCATTCTTTCATTTAGTTAGCATGCTGTATAGTTCTGCTTGTCCTTTGCAAAACATACTACATCTCATTCTCCAAAATGTTGTTATACTCTGTGGTTTGCATTACGATAAAAATATGCAATTATTATCCAAACAAAACTAAACATAATTTAATTTTTAAATCCTCTTCCTTCTCCTTTCACTGACACCACAGTTTTTCGTTGGTAGTGTCCAAAATTCAGAGAGAAAGGAAAGCTGAAGTCAGAAGTGTTTACAGAAAGGAGCATTTCTGCCTTCCTACAACTACAAAAGAAACATTTGTTGCCTCAGATAACTCCTAAGCAAACTGCTGTCAAAACAATTAGTGTTATTTTTCTATTATCCTCCTATTTGAGAGTAAATAGCCATTTCATGAATATGTTAATTACCTGGTAGGTGCAGAAGATAAGTGGATGGTATATCTCCACAAATGATGATAAAGCTTCTATTGTATAGAAAAATTTCCAACAATTATTTTTTTCCAAGTACTTGGGGTCAGGGGATTGCAGTTAAACTGCTCACAACTGGACCTTCTGCTTTGATAATTTAAAGATTTAACAAAAGTAACACCATATGCAAATGAAGATTTTTTTTTTTCCCCCCTTTTTATTTTTTTAAGAAAAAGCAGGCGGGTGAGCAGTCAGAACCGAGTCTCTACAATAGCTGAGCATTTAAATCCTATTGTATTTCTGTATTAAGTTTTAAAGGCTAACAGGTTCTGGGGAAAAAAAAAAGAATTCACTTATGTAAGTACTGCAGGGTGGTAGGTCCATGTACTATTAAATACATAGTGGTTTTAAATGTGAAGTAATACTGGGTTATTCCATTTAAATTGGGCTGTCTGCAGGACAGAAATTATTTGTGAATTTATCTGTCAGCAGAAACTGGAGGTTACTAGATAGATATGTTTGTTTATTTTTAAAATCATCCAAATATTTATTTTAGTGAGAGTGTGCTTATTTAGGCTCTGGAGAAGTAGAAAAGTGCTGGTTTTCCTTTTGGAGATGTGTACATTTAGGAAAAAAAAAATAAATCAATATTCTGCAAAGTTGAATGCACCATTGTGCCAGATAATTAAAATGTAAATTTAAGTATCTATGCCTGCTTTGTGATTTTTTTAATACTTTTAAGTTAGTTGTCTTTTAAAACATGTGGTCAGCTGTTGTATTCACATATGGTCAAATGATCAAAGTCTGAACTCCTCTCTAATTGTCCCCTGCTGCTTGTCTGCTCTGTCCATGATCAAGGCCTCAGCAGGTGATAAGAAAGGCATGAGAACAGGCTGGAAGGAGAATGAACTACTGAGGGGCCCAAGCTGAAAGAAATAAAGACTTCCAGTACATCACCCTGACAGTAAAGAACCAAGAAAAAGTGAAGTCTGGTTAGTTCTTATTTTTTTTTTTTCTTTCTTGCCTTTTTTCCCCTTTGCTTACCAATCTGCATATATTTTTTTAAAGGCAAAATGCAAATGGGGTAGTGTCTGTGTATTCTCAGCTCATATAAAAGACAGAACCAAACAGCCTACTGCAGACATGTTTATTTACTTGCTAGGAGGAAGAAGCTGCTAAGTCACACAGTTTATAGTATTTCACATGTTTGTGGAAATCATTGCAATTCTTTTCACTTGTGCTTGTCATTGTTTGCCTGGAGTTCACTTTGCCAGATGGTTCTTTATTGTCACTGGTGTCCACACCTCGCTCTTGCATCACTTCAAGACCAAATGGTGTGAAGAGCTTTAATACTTAGAGGATTTAGTAAAAGTAAATCCACACTTTGTGGAAGGTTCATTCTCAGCTATTCAAGCAGGTCTAGCACTGATTCAGAGAGGGAGTAGCTGACCCAGGGAATGAAGAAAGGGTGAAATAAATGGATTGTCTTTGCCATTCCTGTTCGTCCCCTGCTCTCTTGCAGTCAAAATGCCAATGGAAAATTAAGGATCAATATTAGATTTAGAACGAGGAGTAAACAGTTAAAGAAAGGAAGGCACATTGTGAGATCCACCCCCTTCTCCCCCCAGTCAGTGTAGAAAACAGTTGGCTGCATTTCTTAAGCTAAATTTCTTAGGCTTGCAGTAATGTATTTGTATGCATCATGTTTCTGGAACCACGTGAGGATTAATTTTTTACATGAATTTGCATGCAAATAGAGTACTCCCTTTTGGCTTCTGTAGAGTCGTTTCTTGATGTTTGCAAACACTGTCACTCAGATGCAAGAAGTGTGATTGCCCCATTTTACAGATGAGGAGGCAGTGGCTGGCTGAGAAAGAAGTGAGTAATGTGCTGACTGTCATTCAAGTTGTGGGGCAATTTATATTTCATTATTAAAAATAGGTTTGAGTGCGTATTTCTCTCATTTTGCAGGTAGCTGAAGACTATTTGTCCAAATGACTACAGCAGTAAGAGGGGACAGAGAGAGTGTGCGTCCCTGCGTGGATAGGGAGAACTTTGTCAGGAGGCAGGTGTGAGAGGATTTAGAGGTTATTATAGAAAAATCCTTGCGGTGATCAGACTATTATATGGCTGCTGTAAACAGCTATATAACAGCAAACAGGTTAACGGGGTATATCCTCAGAGGAAAGAGCACACATCATAACTCTGCTGCAGTTCCTACAAGGAAGCAGAGCTGTGTTCAGTGTTGTAAGTTTTTTGCTGGGGACAGTATGGCCAGCTCCACAGGATTCTCCTTGTGGGCTGTGTGGGTTTTAGGTAGGACATCTCTCGGAGTGAGTTTGTGGTAGAAGGGGAGACGTGTCATAACTTTGATGTGCAAGGAGGGTGGTGGAGAAGGAGGAATATGATAGTGCTTCTGCATAGGGCAAAGGGTGAGAAAGACTTTAAACAAAGGGTTTGGAGCATTTTGACCGTGAAGATATGTTGAAGGGAGGGCCCCAGTCCTGCCGGGAGCTCTGCTGGAGAGAGTCTGCCTCAGCAGTGACCCACAGAAGTAACATGCCCCATGGAAATCTCAGCGTTTTCCTTCCCTCCCTCCTGCGTTCCCTTCTAGGGTGTGAGCTGGTTCCACTTGGTTATGCTCAAGTGACTTCCTGAGCTGGGGTCGGTGGAAGTGCACTGCTGAGGAGGCGAAGTGCCCATCACAAGCTACGTTTAACGTGAGAGCCAGCAGAGCTGTTTGCTTCTGAGTGCAGTAAACAGAGAGACTGCCAAGTGAGGGCAGTGAAGCAGGGTGTATAAATGAGTTTGAGACATCCAGAGGTTTTGTGAGGAGTTGGGTGGGTAGGAAGGATGTGGAGAGGAGTTGGGTAGGTGGAAGGATGTGGAGACAGAAGAGAGAGGAGATAAACAGAGCAGGGAGGCTTGTTAGGCAGAGTGGTCTTCTTGCTATGGCTAGATCTTCACAGGAAAGCTGTGGCATAGCAAATGCAGGAACATATATTTCTTATGCTTCATTTGCATGTTCAGGATCTGCTTTTTATAAAATGGGTGATGGTGGGCTATCAGCATGTCCAAGTTCCTCTCACTTATCCAACCCATGCCCAATGTAAATGGAACCTGCATTTCTTGCTATTTCCTTTACAGCCCAGAGTGACTGGAGAGTAGCCTGTGGAAGGATCCCAGACCTCGCTGCTGCAGCTTCTCCCACTCCACCTTGATGATTTCCTGAGTAATTGCAGCTTCTGATCTGTGATGTAAATGATGAAAGCTTTTGTTCTGAAGGGAAATTGTTGAGTTTGCTCCTTTCCATCATTCCTACCACATACATTCAGCTCCTTGTTAAATATCCCTGCCCAGTGAAGGGTGCATGATGCTGTTTAGTCTGTGAGCTGTTTGTAGGGGTCTGACATGAGGTGAAGTTTTGTCAGCTGGAACACTTAGCTCCTGCCTGGTGAGTTTGGGATTTTCTCTCAAGGTGGGCTCAACTCCACCTGCTTCTGTCTTGTGCCCTTTTGAGCACAATTTCAGAAGAGGTGGGGTGGGCACACACTTCTGTTGCCCTTGTGCCAGTATCTAAGATAGTCTGTACAGTAGGTGTGAGTTAACAGAGCTGATCTTGGGAATTTGCCCTGGCCTGCTTAGGGAATCTCACACATCCCATGTACTACTAGACCCATCCCTCTGTGGGGTGCTGCTGGCTGAGGGATGATGTATAACGCTTCTGTCAGGATTTACCATGCCCTAATGACCTTCCTGTAAATATTTATTGTCCAGAACATCTAGAAGTAAGAAAGAAGGTCTCCTGTGATGAGACACACACAATGGGAACAGAGGCAGCCAAATTTAACCAGCTTGCAAATTTTATCTTCTGCCATTTGGTTCTCTGTTTCCTTGGGAACAAAATTGGCAGTGTCCAAAGCAAGCTATTGAGAGTCACCTTTGCCTCTGGGACTTTCTAAGCTGGTGTGGCCTGTCTACCTTCAACGCATCTGAGAGGTTTATTTTTCACGAGAAAACACAGCCTTGGTTGTAGACACTAATGGGAAGGTGGAAGTGATTTCTGCTTCTCCAGTGGTAGTTTTTGTAGAACACATTTATTTTTTACATATATGACAATAACACACAGCAATACATTGAAAATATCAAAATTGTGGTGGGATGGTTGAGAAGCAATGGATAGAAGTATAATCCAGTATAATGCAGTAATACTGCATTAGTTTTGCAGACTTGTATGGTTTAGTGAGGAGTTACTGGTCACAGTAATTGTGAATAAGCTCTCATACTCTTATTTTTATATTGGTTTAGGTACCTTTACTGGCAAAAGCTAGTCTTTCTGCCACCCCCTGGATGGTTCCTGAGCAAAGAGCTCTCTGCACCTGCTGCTGATGGCAGTTAGTGTCATGCTGTTTTCTTGGAAAATGTGTTTGGATGCTATTTTCTAGAATAAACAAGTTAAAGTGGTCAGCAAATAAAATAGATTCCTCCCACTTCTCTCCTTCCCCCATATGCTCACAATAAGTGGCTGAGGGGAAAAAAAAAAAGATAAGTGGTTGGGTCTCACTCCTGCAAATGGTCAAGAAAATTACAGAGCCAAGAAAATCAATTTCCAGCTTTAACAGTCCACAAGCCTAAGGAGCTCTGCACAGCACTCCGTGGGGTCAAAGTAGGATTTAATCTCCTAAGTTCTGTACAGAAGAGGCGTGTTGAAAACAGGGAATTTTTGGAGGAGTCACGTGCTTCAGGAGGTTTGGGATCAACAGGAAGCATGCGGTTTGTTTTCTCTCATAGCGGTTTCAGATAGGAGCTGTGAGCGGTGGGTTTGGTGGGAGGAGGCGAGGTGCCAGGCTCTCCTTCACACCGCCTGCTGTGCTGTACCTCCTGTGATGTGGTGGGCTGTGATGCAGCCATCCCACTGCCGCCTCCCAGCCCTGTGGGTACCAGTCCCAGCACCCAGTTGAAAGGTAGTTGCTCCTGAGGCCGATTTTATGCTGCTTTAGGGGTAACTGAAGGGGGCAGGTCCCGGTCTTGCTTCCTTAGCATCCTTGTGCAGGCAGCAAAGTTTGGTGTATTACTTTGCCAGCCTCCCAAGGACTGTTGTGAGAGCTCTTTGGTGTAACAGACTATTAAGGGAGCAGCCTTGAGCGAAGCAGGGCAGGCCCTGTGTGCTATTCCTGTAAGATGCTCCTCCTATCTGGACTTGGGTGGGAGACAGTGTGAACCCACCTCATCCTTGCATGGAACCTCCAGCTGACCAAAAAGAAAGGTGTGACTGGAGTGGCCGCTGCTTTGTTGTGGATCATGAGGCAGAAGGGAAGCAGGAGGCTTCAGCAGGGACTCTGCAGGAGGATTTGGCTGTCGGAGGGAGGAGGATGCTTTATCTGTGCTGTAGGTCAAGTGGTAGGGTAATGAAAAGAATTGCCCTAATGTGCATGAATGCTGCCTGTCAAAATGACTCTTTCTTCTCTGCAAATCTACTTAAAAATAATTGCCCATGTGCCACCCTGAAATGTATCTAGCAATTAAATGATAAGGTTAATATGTTACATGCATGGAGGCCAGGAAATTTGGAGGCAGCATTGCCATAGCAACTGTAACTCTGCCCTCCTGGGCATAGGCATTCCTATGGGGTCGGTCAGGGCACAGTTGTGGGGGTGGGAAATGCCGCCAGCGTGGTAGCAAAGGGGTGGGAAAAGCCATAAAAATGTAAAAATAAACCCAACTCTTTCATCTCATTTTGTGGTGTCAGTGGAAGAGCAGTAAAAGGTGAAGCTCCTCTCCATTATGCGTGTTAGAGGGAGTGCTGCAGTGCTCTCTGTCAGAACATGCCAGAGACCCCGTGCCTTTAGGAGGGCAGAGTTAACTTTGCTGGTTTTAGCCTTGATAGATTTTTAGCTGCTCTCAGCTCTCTGGGGGCACTGTATTAAGTGCAGAAAGGATGTCTTCAAAATCATACTGGTATCCTTCTTTGGCTCCTACAGCTAAAATCCTATCCATAAAGGAGATGTCTGCTCCAGAGAATTGTGCTTCTGAAAATGCTGCTCAAGCCCAGCCCTCTGAGGAGGACATACATTCATAGAATCATAGAATCACAGAATGGTTTGGCTTGGAAGAGACCTCAAAGATCACCTAGTTGCAGCCCCCTGCTATGGGCAAGGACACCCTCCACTAGACCAGGTTGCCCAAAGCCCCATCCAACCTGGCCCTGAACACTTCCAGGGATGGGGCCTCCACAGCTTCTCTGGGCAACCTGTTCCAGCACCTCACCAGCCTCACAGGGAAGAATTTCTTTCTAATATCTAATC
The DNA here is from genome assembly GCA_013400195.1 of Aramus guarauna. Classification (NCBI taxonomy): domain Eukaryota; kingdom Metazoa; phylum Chordata; class Aves; order Gruiformes; family Aramidae; genus Aramus; species Aramus guarauna. The sequence goes on along the minus strand of VXBL01005738.1, from coordinate 112,699 downwards.
TAAATCTCCCCTCCTTCAGCTTAAACCCATTACCCCTTGTCCTGTCACTACACTCCCTGATAAACAGCCCCTCACCATCTTTCCTGTAGGCCCCTTCAGGTACTGGAAAGCCGCAATTAGATCTCCCTGGAGCCTTCTTTTCTCCAGGCTGAACAACCCCAACTCTCTCAGCCTGTCCTCATAGGAGAGGTGCTCCAGCCCTCTGATCAGCTTCATGGCCTCCTCTGGACTCTCCCCAACAGCTCCATGTCTCTCATGTACTGGGGCCCCCAGAGCTGGACACAGTATTCCAGGTGGGGTCTCACCAGAGCAGAGTAGAGGGGCAGAATCACTTCCCTCGACCTACTGGTCACACTTCTTTTGATGCAGCCCAGGACACGGTTGGCTTTCTGGGCTGTAAGTGCACACTGCTGGCTCATATTGAGCCTTTCATCCACCAATACCCCCAAGTCGTCCTCCTCAGGGCTGCTTTCAATCCATTCCCCACCCAGCCTAAAGTTGTTCTTGGGATTGCGGTGACCCATGTGCAGGACCTTGCACTTGGCCTTGTTGAACTTCATGCAGGTCGCACGGGCCCACCTCTCAAGCTTATCAAGGTCCCTCTGGATGGCTTCCCTTCCCTCCAGCGTGTCAATCACACCACACAGCTTGGTGTCATCAGCAAACTTGCTGAGGGTGCACTCGTCCCACTGTCCATGTTGCCGACAAAGATGTTAAATGGTGCCAGTCCCAGTACCGAACCCTGAGGAATGCCACTCGTCACTGTTCTCCACTTGGACATTGAGCCGTTGACCACAACTCTTTGAGTGCAACCACCCAGCCAATTCCTTATCCGCCAAGTGGTCCATCCGTCGAATCCATGTCTCTCCAATTTAGAGACCAGGATGTCATGTGGGAGAGTGTCAAATGCCTTGCACAAGTCCAGGTAGATGATGTCTGTTGCTCTTCTTTTGTCCACCATCATTTCGTAACTCCATTATAGAAGGCCGCCAAATCTGTCAGGCGCGATTTGTCCTTAGTGAAGCCTTGTTGGCTGTTGCCAACCACCTCCTTATTTTCCATGTGCCTGAGCATAGTCTCCAGGAGGATCTGCTCCATGATCTTGCCAGGCATGGAGGTGAGACTGACCGGCCTGTAGTTCCCTGGGTCCTCCTTTTTCCCCTTCTTGAAAACGGGGGTTATGTTTCCCCTTTTCCAGTCAATGGGAACTTCACCAGACTGCCAGGACTTTTCAAATATGATGGAGAGTGGCCTGGCCACTTCATTTGCCAGTTCCATCAAGACCTGTGGATGCATCTCATCAGGTCCCATGGACTTGTGCACCTTCAGGTTCCTTAGATATTCTCAAACCTGATCTTCTCCTAGAGTGGGCGGTTCTGCATTCTCCCAGTCCCTGCCTTTGCCTTCTGGGATCTGGGCAGTGTGCCTTAAGCAATATATCAAATATTTCAAAATAATACCATACCATTAAGAGCAAGACTTTGACTCCAAAAGGTTCTCCTGCTCTTCCACAAACTTTGAAGCCATCTAATCTTGGTCTGTGAAGTACAGAAAGTTTGCTTTTGTGCACGTGTGTGTTTGTGAGCACTTGTACTGGTGCCAAGTGGCTGCTCGTTCCCTCCTTCAGGAGCTGGCAGCTGCAGCTCTGCCCTCACCTCTGGCCATGTTGAACCTGTAACTAGAAATGAGAGGGTGCCATCACCCATTGTGATAAGTCCCCCTTCCTCACGTCTACAGCGTCACTGCCTGGGATGCTTACCACTTCCAGGTTTTGCTAGTGCAGATGACTTTAGGCTGACAGAAACCCCACTTGTGAATGATGTGGCTTCTCTTGCCTACAAAATACAAAAGGAAGTTGGTGATGAAATCAGAAACGATGGCTTGGCTTTCTCTGCTTTAATGAACTGAGCACTTAAAACTCTGTAGTTTTGCAGAGATGATGATTCTTGTTTCAGTACCAAGCCTCACTCCTCAATAATCTCTGATTCTATTGTTTTGTCTTTGTGAAATGGTTTGGTTTTCTGCTGCTATCTTCTGAGAATAGATTGGTGCTTAGGTATTACTGCAAAAAAACAGGTAATTTTTTTAAATGAAGAAATGTCAGCTGGTTGCTGGCAGATACCTCTCATCTGGAAAAGACTCTTGGCTCATATGCTGGTTATCCCTGCTGAGATAAAGCGAGCAAATGAAGCACTTGTGAAGTGTGCTACAGCTTTTCCCCGTAGTATGCAAACGAACTGCAAATCATCTGGGTTCCTGCAGGAAGTCCTTTATGAAAAGCAATAGGATGGAGAAGGAAATGGAGGGCCTGTGCACTGGCAAGATGATTTTCAGTGGAGGGCAATGTGCATTTGCTGTATGGTTGGGGTACGATAATAGAAGTCTGCTTTCCATGGAATGCTGTGGCTTTTGGAGGCAGGAGATGAAAGACATAGAACGATAAACTGGTACATCTCAGGGCATTTTATTTTATATTAAAAAGTCTTCTTTTTTTTTTTT
>VXBL01005738.1:0-110175 GCA_013400195.1 Aramus guarauna | reverse complement strand
TTTTTTTTTTTTTTTGTAGCAAACACATACCAAATGTGAGAGAGAAAGCCTATTGTGTTACCAGACTTTAAAATTAAAACATGCACAGAGATCATGCAATTGTTTTTATTGTACTGAGACGTCATCCTAATATCACTATGGTTTATTTGAATAAATTACATGTATTTGGCAATCATGTAGTAGGAATTTGACATGAGAAAGTCAGCAAAGGTACATGATGACAATACCATGAAAGGCAATGTTTATGGAGAAGATATTTTCTATATACCATTGTTCAACGTTAAAACATGTTTCTTCAATTTGCATTCCTTTTTTTTTTTTTTTAAAATGCCTAACAACTTCGTATAGCATTGGGAACTTGGGACAGATATAAGTTAAGCAGATTTATCTAACTACACACAGTACTTTGTTGTTCGACACACAAGCAGCTGCCATAGCAACTGCAAGATCACAAAGTGTTATGATACCTCCGAGAAATGGACTGTCTTAAAAGAAGTGCAAGCGTATGAATTTGTATGTCAACTTTATTCAACAGTAGCTGTGACTTTTGGAAAGAAATGATATCTCCAAATGCATGCTTCTATCCCTGTGGGATCTTTGTGGTTTCTTTCGATGATGATAATTTTTCACTTTGCTGTAATTTTTTTCATTATCAGATAATTTTTGGCTGAGCTGAAGGAATTAGAATGTATTTTATACCACTCATTATTATTTCTATATACCATGATAGTGTCTAATGACCTTTATAAACTTTTGAGATCATCTTCCTGCCTCCAGATAAAAAGAGAGAGAAGCAAGTCCTGTCCCAAATAGCTTAGGACTAAAAAAGATGAAAATGGAGCTGGTGGCACAGAGAAGCACAGTGGGTTGGTGGCAGAGCTGGCAGAGAGCCTGCTGAGAACAGGGACGGCTATCCTGTTGTATACATAGCTGGGGCTGCTAACTGGCCATTAGGGACACCGTGTTGGGGGCTTGTTCCAGATGACCAGCATGTCACTTTGTGAATGCAGCTAAATGTGTTACTTTGTTAGATAAGATGGAAACAAGATGCAAAAAAGAAAGGGAGCGAGTCAGTGGCAGGTTTTTTCCCCTCCTGTTGTTTTGTCATCAAATAATAAATCCCAAATGGAGGTGAACTTACCTTCCTAACAGCCATGAGCAAGGTATTGTCCCTGCTTCACAGGTGGATGACCTGAGAAGTTAACAGATTCCTATGAGACCTAAGATCAATCAGTTGAGAGATGGGAATAGGTCTCATGAATGGTTTGGAAAATAGCGACGTAAGTCCCTGCAAGAAAAATTTTCATGGTAGGTGACAAAATAAAGTGTGGAGTATTTTGCAGCCATGTCCTGGTCCTGCAGACAAACCAGTATCAAAAACCAGCTGTATCCATGGTAGTTCGTTTGTGTACAGCCCTTGGCCCATTAGACACCCAAATGATTTAATATTGTGACTCCAGATTTATTCTCTTCTGCTTGTTTTGAAAAGGTCATGGTGATGCATCCCAAGTCATGTTATATATCAGTTGGGGAACTACCGTGTGTCTGTGAAAATAAGAGCAAATTGAGAGTTTCCCAGTTTTTATTAATAACACATGCAGAGAGTGTATAGACATTCATAGATCACTCTTAATGGGTGCATTTTCTTAAAATTTGTTACTTGCTTTGTGAGGCCAACGAGTCTTAGTTATAGTTCCAAGATGTCAGGGAATGCACTGAAACAAAACAAAATGGTCTTATCCTCAGTCCACTTCCAAAGTAAGCCTAAGACAAGTGGTAACAGAAATAGTCGGATGGGGGTGTGTAAGGAGTTGATGAGAACATTGGTCTATGGACCTCTCTCAGGAAAACAGCTATTTAAGTGATGACAAGCTGTTTGTTTGCATGATGGTTTGGGAGACTTTGAAGGCTGGTTTGAAGGCAAACAATGAAGTCACTTTGTAGATGATTGTTGGGAGCTCTTCCTAGCAGGAGGGGGAGCAGTGGGGAAAAGCACAAAAGGGATTTTGTTTGAAAACATAACATATAGGCTATGGACATGTTGGGGAGCAGGAGCCAATGTTGCACATTCATCGCACCGTGTGTAAAACAAACCTTTATCAACTGTTCCTTTTATCAAACTCTGAGGAGGAATCTATGGTTCTCTCCCAAAGGTGACTGCATTTTCAAATAGTCAGAAATAAGGCATTGCTGGCTTCAGGTGGGTTTTCCCAGTCTTGCTCCCTGGTAAATCCCCACCATCTTATGTGAATGACCAGCTCCTTTCCTTCTCGAGGAAAAGGGCTGTGATGCATGTTATGGAGAACTGCCATACCCTGCTGGGGATACATCAACCAGAGACCTGTTTCAGGGCCTATACCATCAACAAGCAGCACTTGACAGATGTGGGAATGAGTTGTGGAGAGAAGCATGCACTAAAGTAGCCAGTTTCTGGTTGTTGGAGCCCGAGTGGTTATCTGTGACTTGGGAATTCTGAGGCCACCTTGCTGTGCATCTTTACATCGAGTTTGTACATTTTTGCCAGCCTTACGTGCTCAAAATTCTTGAGTTATACTTCAGGAAGGTCATGAGGATACTTTTTGCTTGTGTTTGTTTGGGTTTTTTTGTTGTTTTTTTTTTTTTTTTTAAATTGTTGGATGTGTTGTCATGTTTATGAGCTTTTTGGTCTGTCTGTGTTGCCTATTTCAAGGTTTTCTTTGCAACTGAGAATTAGAAACTTATTTTTATAGTGCATGTTCTTTTTTTATACAGAACCTAGATTTGGGTGAGTCACGTGCTTGCAGGTTCTGAGGCTTCCTGAAAAGCACCAGCTGTTGCAAGCCTTGGGATGAAATTGTGAGAGTGTGCAGTGCTGCTGGTACGATGGGGCCTTTTTGTACAGCATCTTTTTTGGATTGCTTGGATATAAAATGTGGCTGAATTTTTTTTTTTTTTAACACCCCCACCCCCCCACCCCCCCTTATGTTTGGGCTGGGTGGGAGGCTGATTTCTGATAGGTTTTAATATGGTGTTTGGTAACATGATTTTCTCTGAGCTTTTACATGTGATCTGTCCATATTATTGCTAGGTTTTTATTCCCCTTGTGGCTGCGGTGGATGTGGTGCAAAAGTCTTCAGGATACACTTAATATTTATGGTGGGAAATGGGCTGTTTGCAAACTGGTAACAAACTATAATAATTACTTTGCTTTCCACTTGAAACGCTGATCTGAAGCTCTGACTGCCGCAAAATTCCCATGTAAAGCCACATAGATCTTCAGCTGCATTTGTTGGATCTATTTAGATCCCTGCTTGGTTTCTAAAAGTGGGAATAAAGTCTGTGAACATCTCTAGCCACTTCCTCCCACACATTGCCTGGTGTGAGCTACTGTCTGCTTGGGTATCTATATACAGCATAACTGTAGGTGTGACTTTCTGTGGTTTGACCAATTTCCATAAGTTAAAGTTGCTAAAGATGACCGCAATGAAAATTTAATATGAAATAGTGTAAAGAAATGCTGAGCTAGCAGTGAATTTTCTAGAAAGATCTGCAAAGAAAATATAGACCATTTGAAAATTCAGAGAGGAAAAATATACTTTTTGAGGACGCGAAGGCAGCAGAGAGAAACTAGTTTGTATACTGGTATTAATCTTGGTCAGTGTTGTAGAAATATAAGTTTAATCATGATCAAAAAGTTTGTGGTAATGTGAAAACTCTTGATGGACAAATTTTGAAGTGATTTGGAATCAAATTGGGGAACTTCATTCTAACTTTCTTAGTTTTGCTTAAATTCTTCTACAAAAATTGTACCTTTATTTCTCTATATTGGATAATATTTTAACACAGTCAAAAACCTCCAGGTTAATTAGATTCTTTTGGTGGTTTTGAAATGCGCTCTTGATTTTTGAGGCTTTTGGAAAGACTTGTAGACAAGGTAGTGTAATTAACTTGGTTTGTACAAACAGAAGCAACATAGTAGAAGTATTTGATTGGACAGCAGAAGGCAGGGGCTTGATCAAGTCCAAACCAACTCAGATGGGCATAATTCTCTTCCTCTGTGCAGCACTAGCACCTGAATCAGTAGTCATTAACTGCAGCAAGACCTTGTCAAAATGTCTTCAGATGATAAGGAGCCTACACTCATCTTCCCTTCGTGTTCCGTCCTGTCCACTGTAAGTCTAAACCTCTGTTTGACTTTTCTTCCTTATAGTGACACCCCTGGTGTCACTTCTAGAAAGCAATTGGAAGACCTCAGGTCTGTCTCACAGTATTTCCAAAGATTTTCTCATCCTCTGGTCTCAAAGCACAATACCAATCCAGACTAAGTCTAAAGCATACTTTTTGACAGTCATCAGCCCCTTTCTGTGAGGTGGAGGAAATGCAAGTGAAATGTAATGAGTTGACTTCTCCAGGAGCATGTAAGACATGTTGGTTATGTGATTGTCCTCTTCTGACCCTGACTTTTGCAGTTGGTGACTGGTTTGTCTTTGCTTTCCCCTAATCCCTTTGAAAAATTTGAGTAGATTTTCTTTTGACAGCCACTGCTGCTGCTTTTTCTCTAATAGAAAGCCATTTAAATATCCCTTTTACTGTTTTTTGACTTTTCCACCTAGATGGAACTGGCGGAAAAGGCGTAACTAGGATCTCCGCTGGGAGGAAAGTGCCAGCAAGGGAGGACAAGGAGAATGCTCATGAGGAAAGCCATGGCATCCTGCAACCTCCTTCATCCATGGCATGCTTTGGCTGAGGTTAAGCAAGTTGCAAGAACCACATGGTAGAGGGCAGTTGCTCACACAAACATTACTGTGCCAAGGGGTTTTCACCCCTCCCTCTGTATTTAGCATCTGTTAGCAAGAGAAACAGTTGAGAGGACAGAGATCCTGATCTCCTGTGAGCCAGTACAAAGGAGCCATGGGGGTGGGGATGCTCTGGTATCAGTTACAGCTGATGTCAACCTTGGAGGAAAGCAAACAGTGGGAATAAAGGTCACAGAGGAAAGCAAGGATATCATCTTAAAGAAAGCCTCTGCTGCACGGGATTGCCATGTGCAGTGCTGCTGAGCATCTTGAAAAGCAAACCAATAGCATTAGGGTGGGAATTCCCACTGCATCCCCCTCCTCTAGCCCCCTCACCTCTGTCTCAAGATCAAAAAGGCAGCAGCAGTGCAGCCTTCTGTCTGCGTGAGAACAGAGCCTGCGGAAGGGAGCTGCCGCATGGGAAAGCTGCTCTGTGATGATGCTTGAAAAATAAACAATGGAACATCAGCACAGTGTGAGGCGGCTACCTGGCACTCCCAGAGAAGGAGGAAAGGAGAAACCATTTGTGCTTGGGATAGGCAAGAGCCTGCCTTCCCCTCCCTTTTGAATGGCACAGTCTTCATATCCATGTGCTTATCAGACCCAGGGTAGTGTTTACAGGGGAGGCGGTTTGGTAGAGGTAGATGCTGCAGGCAATATAGCACTTGGGGGAATACATTTTGTCAGATTGTGCGCTCTGCTTCTTGAAGGCTAAAACACCCCAGCACAAACCATCTTGCAGTTTGCACTGGGGAGCAAGATGTTAATGGGATGTGCCAACAGTGTTTCCTCATCTTGAACAAATGATGGAAAAGATTGGGAGAACTTGAGGTTTTTCTGTCCCAAAATTCTTGGCATTAGCCCGATCTCTTGCTGCACCTGATAAAATCTTTCCCAGTGGTATGGTTTTAATGTAACAATGTGATATTTAAGATGACGAAAGTGGTGAACCGTTCCTGAAAGACACACTGATGTCGGGTGCCTGTAAGGATGTGCACCAGGCTGTTTTTTCCTCTTTCTCTGTTTAGGTTTCCCAGGAAGCTGTTTTGCTGCACGTCTGGTGTTCCTGACCCACCACATGGGAAGTCTTGAGTAATCCCACACTGCACTGAGCATGTTTGAGAAGTTTTGTATGACAAGATCGCTAAGTGTCCTGCCCTTTGCTCTGCCCCCTCTCGTGTTTGTCACATCTAATAATGGGCAGAAATGTGGTGTGTGCCACTGAACACGGGGAATTTGTTTGTATTCCATGTTTGCCACAGCCTTTTAATTTGAGGAGGGAGCGTGGGAGCAGGGAATGGCTAAAAACATTTCTCTTTGGTACGTCTCTACTGTAGGCCACATACAGCTCTTAAGGAATGATGGGAACTTCAGCTGAAGCTTTGGGCTTTGGAGTGGCAGTCATGTCTCAAGAGGCAGACTTGAGTGCTATAAAATGCTGTATCTATTTCAGTGGATGGCAAAGGATGTATAAGATACACTGCTATCTGTGCTCTGTTATCTGCAGTAGGGATATTGGGCACTGCAATTTCCAGTGAGGCCATTGTCATGTTTTATGTTGTAAGGGAACTGCTGTAGAAAGATCAGGCACGCTGTTTTCAGCCCTTAGCCTATGTGGGGTGCTCACACACTTTGTCTGATTTGTGCTTGTATTACTGGCAGGTACAGGACTGTACTGCTGCAATCAAAGAGGGCTTTTGTCTTTAATCTCAATGTAGGTATGTTTGGAACCTGTTCCTTGGAGAGAGCCCATTTAGTAAGGTAATAATAATGTGTAAAAGTGCAAGAGGATCCTCACTTGTGCATTCCTGATGATTTTTCCCTACTCACATATTCCAGTGGTTGTTGAATGTATGTACCTGAGAAGAGAGCCAGCCCAAGGGCTTTCCTAGTCTCTAGTACATTTGCTCTCTGTTCCTAGGTGTAGCAGGTTCACTTGTTCCCACAGCCACCTCCCATCTTTTCTCCCTCCTTTTTATTTCCTCCTTGTGTATTCAAAACAAGGTGAAGTGGATAAATGCAGCACGGCAAGTCTTCTGGAACTGTGAATATTTGAGGGCTCTTTCCTCAAGATGTGTGAAACCAAAATGAGAGGTGTCTTTAAACTAGTTCTGAAGTCACAGAGGGAAGTTGCTAAAAATATTGGTTGGTTTTTACAAGGAGGAGGGGAGAAATTAAGACCCACTTGGAAAGGGTGGAAAAGATAGGGTGGGAGATAATTTGTGGCCAGCTTCAGTATTAGCCATTTTGGGAGGGTGAGATCAAGATTAGGTTGAAAGCTTCAATTGTCTTTATTGCCTAGGCCAAAGGAAAATGGTTTAGCTGGGATGTTGGCAAGAAAGGAAGACATATATAAGAAATTATTTCTCATATGAGGCCTTCGTTCCCTCCTTAGTCAGTATAAGTGGGGACAAGGTCTACTTTTAGATACATATGAGTATTTAGCAGTCAGCAGGGAAGCTTACAGAAGGCAAATAAAGTCCCTGACAAATCAGAAAGGCATCTGCCTTGTTCTATAGACTGTGTAAGAAGCATAGGATCTTAAGTGAGACATGGAAATTAGGTGGATTTTGCCAGTAGGATAACATTTTTGAGAAGCATCTGGTTCGGGATTGTGCAATGTCTAGCATGGGTGCTTTCTGGGACAATTCCCCATCCAAGGCTTGGTTCCATTTGCTTTATGTCTAGTCCCTTCCAGGAGCATATTGCGCAGATTTCTGAAATGATGGCAATCAGACAAGAGTGGGATTCTGGAGCATGAGTGCTTTGTCAGCGTGATATTGCACCCAAGTGGAGGAGCCCTGCTGACAAGATAATTTCACTGCTTCTGGGACCTGGCTAGCATTTCCAAAGGAAGCTTCATGTACATACTGGCTCTGTGCACAAGAGGAATGTCCTCTGAGATGGCTGAAAGCAGGAGATGTGCCAGGATTAGTACTGCTCTTGGGTAAAACCTGATGGTTGCCTATTATCCAGAATATTTTAATACTGTCTTCAGGGTATTTCCTCTGAGACACAGATTTTTGGATGACTGTTCTTATCTTTATTTATGTTTTCCTAAGCTTTCTCAATATCTTTTTTACTTCCAGCTGTGAAATTGAAATACAACATTCTTGGTGGGGTTTTTTTGTGTGTGTGTGTTTTTTTTTGTTTTTTTTTTTTTTTTTTTCTGGGGGCTAACTTTGTTATCTCTGCTGCACTTTGTGTGGCAATGAGTTTTAATATCAAGCAATTTAATTGCAAAAATGCAGAAACAGGAAAACACCAGACAAAATCACCAAAAAATATGACAAAACCAATTTTGCTGTGCCTATGAATACACAATAATGCAGCAAGGACAGCATTTGGCAAATGGGTGGGAAAATTGGTAGGGAAAGGAATGTCATTTCGTGGTCCAAGCTAGGTATTACAAATAGCTTCCCTTTCAGCTTTATACCTTTCATCATCAGAGCTGTTAAGCTTCATTTATTATGAGCTTCTGCAGTGGGCCAGCCTTACTCATAGATAAACTGGCCTTGTATCAAACTGATATTAGCTTTTTTTTTCTGGATGATGCAGATATTTGGTTTTTTTCTTCATGAATTGGATCATTATTTTGGAATTTAAGGGCTTTCAATAAATGGGGGAGGGAAAGCTAAAAAAAAAAACCAACAGAAAATGCTTCATAAACACAGGCAAATCAACCTTGGCACCTGGGCATCAAGTATCTGTATCCTCTGATAGAGCCTGGGAAGAGGTTTCATCCTGAACTCTGCATCATGGACCAAATCCCCAAAGTTGGCTGCGTCCCCATGAAGTTAGCAGAGTTCTGCTGGCACCTACCAGCTGAGTGTCTGGCATGCTGAGCACTTGTTCTAGGAGAGTGATGAAGGCAAGGTCAGCAGACACCAGAAAGGCTGCATCAGTGCATTTAGATCAGAGGAAGAAGCCTGCTTTTAGCCCCAAATGCTTTTTGCTCAGGTATTTAGAAGATTTCAACAGCAGCTTTCTGCTGGAGGGTTAGTGTGCTGTGACTCAAAGCTGAATATATGGTGTAGCCTCTACAGAGCTGAGCCCTGTGTAACGCAGGTCAGTCCGGAGGGGAAGAGAAAGCTGGTGCCAGATCTGCTGTCTGGTTTGAGTTGTGAGTTGTCCAGTTCTTATAGTAATATCTGATAACACTCTTTTTCTTGGTTTTGCTATTATCAGCAAAATACGCCAGGTGTTTTGTGGTAAAATAACTTTGTGGTAAGATAAAGTGGGTTTGACAAAGTCTATGAGGATTTTTTGAACACTGTTCTTTCTGCTGAATGTTTCTGTATCCTGTGGATACACATGGATTATACTCTGTAAAGTTATTCTAATGTTCAGTAGAACGTGAATGGGATGAAGAAAGGAAAACTTTGAAGCAATGTGTTTTAAAGTCATCAAAAGCTTGAAGCCTGATAAAGTTATCATTTTTTTTTTTAAAAACGGGATAAATACTAGACATTTTATTCAAATTTGGGATGAAACTGTGTATCAACATTTTAACATTTCCCATGGCAGCTGGAAAATCTTGTTGACCAGAGAAAATGACCTGAATAATATGGCACTGTTATTTTAGTAGAAAGGGAAAGAAAATCAGCATTAGATTAAAATAATTGATACTGCAATCAGTATTGCTGCAAAAACCCAATGAGCCGGCGCGTCATCAAAAGAAACTTGGAGAAAGACTTCTTACGATTAACTGTCTGAATCCATCTCTTACCAGTAGCGTAGGGAAGTAAAGCAAGTAAGAGAGGGTGGCTGTTAGGCAGCCAATTCTAACGGTACTGGTTTGATTGCATTGGTAATTGGGGTGCAAGAAGGGGGAGACCTTTCCCAGGGAGTTGTATGTGAGACCTTAGTGCACCATTACACCTCTTTTTCTTAATACACTTCACCTTTTTGAAAAGTAGTTATATTTTTTTGAGAGGAAATAAGGATTTTTTGGTTTGCATTTTGTCACTTGTCTTCTCTTCCAAAGGAAAACTTGGCATTCTAAACTTGCTAACTCCAGCAGGCATCCAACACGTGCTTTTGAGAAGGTGATTATTCTCTGTCACTGGGGCAGGTGTCTTTTCCTGTGAAGATTTCTGCTGCCATTAAGGAGTGATGTCCTAAAGGGGTTTGTATTTTTAGCAGCTGTGATTTATGTCCTGTGGGCTCTGTCTTTAAACCATGCCTCAAAGAGGAATAGGTTATTTTACAGAGAAACCCATAAAGTAATATATGCTTCTGGTGTGACTTGCTTTAAAGCTGTGCATTAATTCTTGAGAACTGAGGTCAGCCTGCCTGTGCTGAGATCTGCACAATGACATTTCCATGCTGTGGCTCATTTCATGCTGATGTGAGAAGCAGGAAGTAATATTTACCATATGAAGTTACTTAGTGTTATTATTAATAATAACTAGTTAATACTAATGCAGCACTTTTTAAAAAAATTATTCTTTTTATCCTTAAGTCTCGAACTACTTAATAAGACTTTCGCCAATTTACAGAAAAAGTAATGGGAATGCTAATGAGAATTCAGGTTTTGTAGGAGTCAGTATCAGACTCTGGTACAGATGCAAACCCTTGGTTGCAACTTGGTGGAAAGCTGCTATATTGCTTTGAAGTTCTTGCTTTTGAGCTGGAAACTTACTTGCTGTGCTGGTCTGGAGACACCTTCTCCGCAGGGTGAGGAACTATCTGGGCTTTCCCCCCTCTCCTGCTTCTGTAAGTAGCAATGCAGATCAAACCGAGAATGGTGAGAACGTAGCCTATCTTTGACTCCAGTGTTGGTGTTGGTTTAGAGAAAGCCTCAGCCTGGACTGGGCTTTCAGTACAAGCTGAAATCATCATGAAAATTCCAAAAGCAATCCTGCCTCTGCTGTAACCCAAGTGCTTTGGGTTTGTCAGCGCAATGAGGAGAACTCATCCTGTTTCTAACTCATTCTCTCTTGAATTTCCAGGAATTTCCTATACCTCCTATCTAAGGTCTCATCATAAAAAAGCAGGAGCCAGAAATATTAAGAAGAGTTGAAGGTGATGATAGGTTCCAGGAATAGGAAAATGTCTTTGCTTGGTGCTGAGCTCTAAACAAATTTATCATAACTCATGTACCTTCTCATGGAGAAACATTAGGAGACAGAAAATGTGACTTTATCAATTTCACACATGGAGGGAGAATTTTTCTTGGGAAGCTGTAGTCTCTCCTCCACAACGGACAAAGTAGAAATTAGTCAGGACCACAAGAAGAGCAAATAGACTTAATTCCAACACCTTTAAGCCTCTAAATTATCTTATGCATAATAGTCCAGTGGAGAAAAAGATATTAATATTGTTGATGTTGGTTACACTGTTGCAATGTTTCCTCCGGTCCCCAGTGCTCCATGCAATAAGTCATAATTTACAACTCTCCATAGTCTGACCAGGACATAAACCTCCTTCTGTTGTGAAGATTTATAGGTAAGTTGTGGAGACTGAAGCTTAATGCTGTGTACTTTTCAATGGCATTACACTGGTGGTTACGATTTAGCAAATAGAATTTGGTTCATTATGGATTTAAGAAAATGGTGATGTATCTCTGATGTGTAAGACATGTATGAGGAATATAAGAAGGCTGTAATTTTTTTCATGTGTAACTATGGAGGCCTGCTTTGATATCAGAGAATTGCTTTATAAATGAAATTGTAAGAAGCATTTAAATGTCAAGTATCCTTCGTCTTGTTCATTCAAACACAGAATATTTATGAGGATACTGTTAATAAAGCATCTTTGCCTTTCTGACAGAGGCTGGACTTAGGCAGAGTGTTTAACAGCAGAAAGGACTAAAAAAGTGAGGAAAAGGATGTTTTCAATGAATTACTTTGAATTTCTCTCACATGTCCTTTTCTTTTAAGAGTTTTGTGAATTGCTACAGCAATTTGCTAGGTATTAAAGGGAACAAATGAACAGGGCCCTCTTTTTTGCAAGACAAAGAAACACATGTTTTAAGATTTTCAGATTGCTTCAAAAATAGCTTGATGAAGATGGACATTATAACAAATGAAATATTTAACTAGAGTGACCCTCACTGAAGTGATGTCAAGGGTAATAAGTAATACAATTGTCACATTGTATGTAATCACTCCTTTGTAAACTACTGAGGCACAATTATTTTAAGTAAATTGAAATGTCTAATAGGGACAATGCTGTTTTTCTTTAGCTAAAAATAATATATCAAATACTTATTTAATATTTTAAATCTATTATTGTCAAAGCTGGAGAATTTCACTCTTGGTTTTATTCTTTCTAGCTAATATCTTTGCTCTGAAGCTTTCTTATGATACAAGTATTTACCAGTTTCAGCTCAAATGACAAAGAGTAGTTATCCACTTAAGTTGATTTTCCTACTGAAAAGATTAAAGAGGTTTCATTTTTTGAATGGCACTCTTGAGACTTGGCTGAAGTGTTTGTGATTTGGAGTAGCTGTAAAATTGTTATAAGAAATGTGATTCAGGAAAAAGCTTCTAAATTACCTAGACATCCAGGAAGCAGGTTTGGGTCCTGAGTTGCTCCTGCTGATGCAGACAGCAAATGGAGTGGCAGCATGGTCTTCTGCGTGGCCTGTGGGTTCTCCTTGCCATCTCCAGTGATACGTCAGGAAAAAGGTCAGGCAGACACCACAGGAGTATTCTGCACAGTCAGAGCTCGCTGTGAGAGTCGCTGAGATAATACTAGTGTTACGGTCTCCCCCTACATTTCTTTTCTTTGTAGGCTGCACTGTCTGTAGGCTCTTCGGGCAGGATTTGTGGGAGCTGAGCATAAACACCTTTTGAGAACTCTGGGCTTTCCTTTTATGCATGGCCTCCCAAATCCTTTGTCTTCAGCCCCCTTACCTGTTGTTCCACTGGATTGCCATGTTTCTGCCCTTGGAAAGGTTTCTTCTGTTTATCAAATGTGCATAAAAATACTGGAATTAAGTGCCATGCAATGTCAAGGCTATTGGTGCTTCCAGCTCATTGCTAGGGGTGCAATACAGAACTGTTTCAGATGTATCAAGGAAGATGCGTGATTGCTAGTGAATTTTCTCCTTAGATGGTCAGAATGGAATCCTCTTGTATTCTCTCAGCATAATTTAAAAAAATATTGTTCTTAATTATATGAAAGGTTTGTTTTCAAATTATTCAGAAGTAACATCTTTAGCGCATGTTCTGGAGGGAAACTGGTACCATTGTTTTCAAGATACCGGAGGCATCAGAGATATTCCTGTCACCAAGCTCTGTAAGTCAGACACCGACTGATGTTTGGCATTAGTCTAGTGCCCAGTGACAATGTCTGTGAAATTGCCTGAAAACTCTTGCCGTAAATTTCCTGAAAATATCCACAGTGAGCTGGAAAACATCGTTGTCTCACAGATGAATTTACCATGGACTAACTCAGCATATTGCCCTTCTCCCTTTGGCAGCAGGAATCAGAATGTCAACCTTTGACTGTAAAAGAAAGAAACATCACTGCTTGAGCTTGGGGGGGAAAAAAAATCGTAGCAAAGATCTTCATAGCATTAGATAGTCATCTCTTCCTCAGAGGCCCCATCACCAGTAGAGAGGTGCAATAACAGAGTCTACAGAGCAATCTCTCTTACCACAGTAGAGAACCTTGATGTCATTCTGGGAACTCCATCTGAAGGAAGGACAGTAGCTGCTACAATTGCTAGATAGAAGAGATTTCCCTTTAAGAATCACAGGGAATGTGTGGACCAGCAGTTATCCCTGAACCTTTGCCCTTGTCTTGTTCACGGTTCACCAGGACCTTTTGTGATTCCTGTTTTCAAGTTAGCAGGAAACATGCACTGAAAACACTGCACATCAGCTGGGAAGTCTCTTCCCTGATGAGTACTGAGCTGGCAGCTTCTGAGCTTCCAGTATCAGAAGCAAAGTTGATGCTGAATGACCAAACTTGGAGTGTGTCCTCTTTAGCTGTGCATTGCCACTGCCTTTGAAAGCCCACACAGAAGAGTCTGTAGGTCTTTAGGTGACACTAGCTACAAAGGCTGGTGCCTGACCTTGATGAGCTTAACATACCCAGATCCTCTGGTATCTTAGTGTGACCCTGAGCTAGCAGGGCCCTGCTAAGCCCTGCCAGCCTGAGCCTTGCAATGTCCTAACTAATCAGATTAATCTGAAAAGCTGAAGCTTGTTCTTTCTCCTCCTGGGTAAAGAATACCATTTTTCCTGAGATATTTTATTTCCTAATACCCATTCATGAGCATGAGTTGAATAACTAAAGAACATTCATATTCTCATCAGACACGGAGATGAGCTATTAAGATGAAAATTGTTAGATAGTAGTATCATTTGATTGAAGGGCAGTATATGCTGCTAGGTTCTGAAAACATGTCACATCTCAGCCTGGAACCTTATTTGTCCAGATGGAAGTCTCAGCCCTGTTACCAAAGCTTTCGCAAGCTTTTCTCACAAGCATATTAAACCCCAGTGTTGCCATATTTCATATGGCTACAATTATGTCCTTTGCCTCTGCTCTGGATAACGTTTAGCTTTATTATCATTATTATTACTAGCTACTGTTCTGCTGGGAGCGCTAGTTTGCATTTAATTATGGATCACTTGCAAATAACCTTTATGGCCCTGATTCAGCAAACAGATCTAGCAGGTGTGTAATTTTAAAGCAAGTCAATGAGCCCGTTTAAGTCTGTGTGTCTCAGATCCTCAGTTATATTTTGTGCCTAGCATCCTCTGATTTCGTGAACCCTGGATCTGAAAAAAGCCTGCATGCAGATTGGAACTGTGCATATTGTTCTGGCTCCATGGCTTGCTTAGTAGGTGTGACAGAGGCCCGAAATTGCCAATCATATCCTATCCTAACTCAGCACCTTAAATGAGACTGAAGCTGCACCCAGCAATCCACTAGCGTTGTATAGGACTCTAGGACTTTGAGGCTTCTTAGAAGGAAAAATTATGCTTTTTGTCAGCTTAGCAGAAAGTAGGACCCCCTGTCTTGCATGCTTTCCTTGGCTCAATATAAATTTTAGTAAGAAGTATCTATACCAGAAGTAAAACTTGGCTAAATTACATACCATGGAGAGGGATATGCCAGGCACATTCAGAATATTGTATAATTTAATTGGCTGGTTGGAAATGCATAATAAAATACAGGGTGTTTGAGTTATTAGTTAGCTGCCTATGTAATTACTTCTGTTTAATATTTAATTGTGTTGATCTTTCTGTCTTGTCTTTGTTCCGCACAGAAAATAGATCCCTCTTTTCGTCTATTCACGGGCATTGGGCTACTGGGTAGCGGGCTTTTTGGCTAATCTTCCTGATTGTTCAAATGTCACCATAAAATATTTAGCATCTTGATAACTCTAAAGCTATCACAACAGATTGGATGGTAACAATTAAAATTATGCTAACATCACTAAAACAGATATAACGGAGTGATGCTTGTTAAGCACTTAATGATCCCTTTCTCCAAGGAATTCCATTTCAATTTCTTTATGCTGCCTGATTGCTTTACTGCATCCTGCAGGTTTTTGTGCACTACCGCTCTGTGTAATACATATTCAAACCCTTCTCTGCAGCTCTCATCATGCCAATCAAGGATGCAAATGGAGGTCTGTATGACTGTGTGATCAGAATTTCTTGCTTGTTTGCAAGCCCGTAAATAATGGAGTGAATAAGGATCTGATGTGTAACAGTATAAAAGTAATCAGACCTTGTATCTGGCTTCTAGTAAACATCAGTAGGGCCCTGATCCAACTGCTACTGTAATCAATGGGAGGCTTTTATTGACTTTAATGGGAGTTGAATTAAGCCTTGTCTGTGGCTTGCAAATTCAGCTGCAGATATCGGGGCCGATCCTTGGCTGGTGTAACCTGGCTTTGTGCTCCCAGCAATCAGACAGCCAATTCCGACTTACCCCGCTGAGGATGTGGCAAGCAGCACCCTATCCTGAACTCCTGCTCTAGTCCTGCATGCACTTCAGCGGCGCTTTCTATTCAGGGGGAGCTCTGGGTTTTGCTTCATTCAGCTATTCACTTAGGAGCTTAAATTGCTCCGTGAACAGTGTTTAAAATGTATAATTATCTTTGGAAAAAATGTTTCACTTGAAAGGGATTCTAATAATCATTATTTTGAACTTTGGTAGTTTGACATTTTCATTGTTTATAAAGGAACAATATCTTTTCCTTTTACTTTATTTTGGCTGCAAGGGAAAAATAAGCCTAATTAGCTAAAATAAAAATAAACTGAGTTGATAGAAAAAGCAGTTCTCACAAATTTGTAGACCTTTTCCTGCAAATGCTGATGTGAAAAACTATAAAGGTTTTATGAAGTGTCCTTGCTTTGGGGTTTTGTTGGGATGAATGGGCAGAGAAGACAGTAACTCTATGTGGATGAAGGGCTTTTTGAATGTAATTTTGTGGATCATCTATATTATGAACCACTTAGAGCTGTGATACCCTTCCTGTTTCTTAAGTCCTACAATGAGTATAAAAGACTCTGTAAAATTCTTTGAGCTGAGACTTATTCTGGCTTCTCTGCTTTGAGAGGATATAGAAAATACATCCTTTGGGAAGTCGTCTGGCCAGCTGAGCTCTCCAGGGACAGGCTTGAAAGCTTGCTAGATTGATGTTCTGGAGCAGCTCCAAGAATGCTTGGCCAGTGTGAGATGGCAACTGTACCTTCCCTGAAAATCAGGGAGGCAAATGTGTACCTACTTCTGAGTTGTGTATTTGTTCATAGGCTTAGTTCACAATGGTGAAAATAAGTATACTGCTGTTTCCTTCAACATGGTGATGCTGATTTATGCCAGCTGAAAAATTGGAATCTCCACCTCCTTATGTATGCACAGGCACCACTAGTTGTTTTTTGCTGTGTGTGTTTTTTTTTTTTTTTTCCCCTCACTTAAGTGTTATTTCCAACAAAGACAGTGGAAGCAAGTTGGATGCAGTTATTTCAGTGAGAAATCTGTTCTGCATGTAGGGAAGTACTTGGCTGTGTTGGGAAGCAGGATACCATGACCTTGTCACCTCTCAGCAGAATGGGTAGCGGCAGTACTGCGGCTCGGCTCTCAGCAAGTGGGTCTTTTGCTCAGCCTGGGAGTCAGCTGGGGCGAGCGCTTGGCCAGGTGAGTGTTTGCTCACAGAAGGACATTTGTCCTGATGTGTTCAGGTTCCCATATACCTCCTGTGCATTCTGCTAGTTTTTTCCCTGCTCCCAACCGACTGGTTTGCCTCTACGTGAGAGAGAGCAATTGGCGAGGTTAGGGTGCATTTATGGGTCCTGCTGTGCTCATGGCAGCTCTGGTACAGACTTGTTTAGAAGTGATCTCCTTGCAGACGGTCTAAAAATGTTTCAGGGTATTAAGATTCATGTGAGAAATCCCCCTTCGATCTGGCCATTCAATGTTGCTATAAATAAATTCTCTGCTGCTCCAGTTTTCAACAAGAAGGCTTGTTTGCCTGGCACTACCAGGCTTATTCTTTTTTTTTTTTTTTTTAAGTTGGGAAACAAGAGGCTCTGCTGGGCTTTACAGGAGACTTTTATTTCTCTTTTGTTCTGTAAAATCCTGTCTTTGGAGATAAGTTCAACCACGAGGTTGATGATAACCCCCTTATAAAAATGGTGTTGGCCACTTAGCTGTTTTCCAAGTTCTGGCATGTTTTATTTACAGTAAATTAAAGCAAGGAGGTAAAGTGGTTTTTATTTGCCTACTTTCCTGTGTTTTGTATTCATAGGCTTTAACAGCTGCCCTTTATCCCCTTCCTGTGTTCATTCAATATCAAACCATGCAGCAATAAGCATGGATGTCATAGCTCATCTTTCTGCCATGGTATGCTCCTCTTGAGCATTTCACAGCAAAGTATTTGGTAACCGTTGCCTTTAGGTGAAAATTTTTTTTTGCTTTTTGTTTTTTCTGCAATGACCTTGGAATTGCACCTTTTTTCTTATGTTTAAGGATTTTGGTTCATGGTGATATTGGATGAATCTAAGAAATAAAGCCAAACGCAGCCAAAATACAGAGGAGGATTGAAGAGGCCCAGAGAACAGTCATCAGAGAGAAAGAGTACAGCCTGACAGGTCTGCAGAGCAAGTAAGGTGGTAGAGATATGTTACTTTATTTCAACTAAACACCTCTGCATTCTCACCCACTCACGTTCTGTTACTGTGCTGGTTACTAGAAGGATTTCTTCAATGATGCTGTTTACTTTTGTTTGTTAGTATTTGAGCTTATGAATTGTTTGACAGCGATTTAACATTTCACATAGAAATTTTGTACGGGCGGAGGCTTCTCTGTGTGAGGGAAAATGTGAACAAAATTTACATTGCAATGTTGAGTTTAAAGTCATGAAGTGTGGAAGCCTCCAGAACTACCCATTGCTAACGTGTGGAACAGTTCTTCCACCTGTTTATCTCCTCATTTTCCACATTATGTTTTTACCAGCCAGATATTTTGTTGGCTCCTGTCTATTTCCTGGGGAAGAGTTCATTCTCTTTCCCATTAGCTCCCAGAGTCTGTTGGTCTTTCATCTCCTTGTGGATATCTGCTTAGTACCTCTCCCTGACCCAGTCTGTTTGGCCTTACTGTTAAAAGTTCAGGCCACAGAGACTTTGCCCTTGTCGTCTTCATGTGCAATTAGCACAGACTGCTAGACGGTAGACGTAAATCCTACTGCTGCTAAGGGCACTGGGAGCCTGGCCATCGAGTTCAGTGGGGTTAGCGTTTGGGCACATTAGAGCCTTCCAGTGCAGCGTAGCTTACAAGTAATTTAGAATATTAGATGGAATCATATTGATTATTATTATTAACAAACATGTCATGATTAAGTCCTCAGGAGCCTTTAAGAAGCTGTTTTTACACAACCATTCCTGGTGTGTTGAGATTAAATATCCTGTCAAGCTGGACATGTGTACACTTCCAGGCATGAGCTGACCTCTCCAGTAGCTGTAATTAGAAACAATTTTCAGATTTATATGATGAGTTTTATTTCATAGTGTGCCCATGCACACAATTGACTCAGAGAAAAAAAACCCCTGTTCTCAAATACAACTACATCTCCAGCTGTCTTCAGAATACTCTGCAGTATCTGTAAGACCCATAAAATAACTGCAAGCTTATAAATTCACTTTTTTCAGTTATTAAATGTGCTTTACTCATTCCAGCCTGTTGCTGTGGAGATAGGTACAATATAGGAACCTTGGCAGTATGACAGGCAATTAAAATACCAAGATGTTTAGCCATGTATGAGTATTTTCACACAGTGAGACCTCTAAGCTTAGCCTGCTACTGACATTGTTAGTTATTGAATCGATTGCATGAGATGAGGTTGACAGGTGTAATTATATATTTCTATGGTGATTATGTATGGCCTGTCATAGAGACCAACGTGCCTGTAACTTTGCTCTCATTTAGTAGGCATTTATTGAGTGAAGTATTGAAGTTGGCATGCCATTTACAAGGGAAGGAAACGTAAAACAAAACAGAAGTCCATTTTGAAATATAATTGATTCATTAAAACATTGACCATTACTTGCTTTTAGTACACTGAAATATGTCTTTTCAAACTTCCTGCAGATCTCTCAGTTATTTAAGCATGTTCTTGCACCCTGACTTTAACAAAAAAGTAAAACTCATGCAATGAGTTAATGGGAACCTGGGTCAGGTCTATAGCTGCCATATGCTGGGAGCAGTTACGGAGCTGGCTGGAACTAGCTGAATATGGGGCCATTTTTAAGTATCTGGCTTACTTGTTAAAACAGTTTTTGTTAAGTCTCAAAATATTTTAAAATAAACTTCTCTCCACATATACACTTTTGTACAATCATCATCATCTTTGTAGTAAGTGTTCTTCAAAATGTGCTTAAATTCATACAAGTATTTTTTGGAATACATTGAGGTGAGACATGGGCTGTTGCTGAAATTCCTCATTCATTTTTCTAGATAAAAATTTCTCTGTGTAGTGACATCACCCCAAATTTTACTATATTATTTCCAATATATTTCTCTTTGGCCTTTTCTGCCACCCTGATGATATGAATGAAAAATCTCTGTTTCTCAAAATGAGAGGAGGCAGAGACAAGGTAAACATTGGCCTCAGTTTATTAAGTGGTCCTCTAACTTGGCTGAAGTCAAGCAACCAATTTGACTCATTTTCCTTAGTTGTATCTCTGCAATACAACAGTTACCTCATTCACAGCAGTCTTGATGTCTGAGATATCTGAGATGGGATGAGTTATTTTGTTGTGGGCTTTTGGGGTTTTGTTGTGTTTGTTTTTCTTAAGTAAAAGAGGAGCTGTTTTCAGTGACTGCTTTAACAAGAAGAGCCCATTGTCTTTTGTAAAAAAAATTAAAAAAATACCCCACCCCCCCAGGATCCATGTTTTCACTGGTCACCTTGGACGGGCTGAAAAATGTGATAGGACTTTATGGAAATAAAGAAAATAAACACACCCCAAAAGATTCTCTCATTTTACAGGACATGAAGGGAACCTTTTTTTCTATGTTAAACACAAAATTTCCATGATGCTCTTAATTAAACTGGATAATTTTTAAACTTTTTTAATGGAAAAAATTTTTTTCATTGCAATATTCCTTGGGGAAAACCCCAAAACTTGGGAAACATTTTCAGTGTGTTTTAAAACTTTTTTTAAAGTAATTTTATAAAGAATATTATATTTTATTTTTTAGCACAAACTTTAATTTTGAAGTAAAATTCTTCTCTTAAATGCAAAAAAGAAAATGATTTGATGTGCTTTTTATTTCAGGTCAGAGAGCAAGTCCTGAAGAAATAACGATTCATCTACAGCAATTAGAAAAATATCATGCTTTGCAAAACCTCTTTTTACAGAACGTCCTTATGTTGCACATCAATCCACTTTCATATCTGAAAATAAAATTTAAGTTTGATTATTGGGAAGAAAAAAGATGGGTTTCTCTAATTTAAGTTCTCACCTCATTTGAATGGCATTTCTTGCTGGTTCTTCAGTCATCCAGCTGATGAAAAGGATAGAGGTCATGCTGGAAGGTGGCTCCCAGAAAGGAATTTTTTTTATATCTAAGCAGTTTCAGAGGCCCTAAATCCTCTTTGGAAGGAACAGAGATTGACTTGTCACTTTGGGGTAAGCCAGGTGAGACATGGGGAAAAGGCTGAGGTTATTCTTGTGCTAAAGGTCTAAAAGTTGGAAAGTACACTGTGTGTGAAAGAACAATGACAATCTAAAAAAAACATATGTCAGTTTTGTTTTAAACTGAAAACCACTCAACCAAGAAAAAACTGTCTTCTGAAACTCAAGAATATTTTTTTAATGTTCATATAAAGGCCCACCACTATCCCTTTTCTTTTCAGAGTTGTGGCTTTTGCTTTTTTGTTGTCTTTTTCTTTTTTCTTTTTCTTCTTTCTATTTGATGGTATTCCCCTCCCCGCCATCCCTTTGGCCAACCTCACATCTTGGAAGCTTGTCCTGTAATAATAAATTTGGGTTAGTACCATCTTATGTCTCATTTTAAAGATCAGACTGTCAGCATTTTTTTACAGTAGTAGTAGGTATGAGAATAGCTTCTGCTTTTAGACGGGTGTCTCATTTTCTTCATTATCATTGCTGAATGATGAATATTCAGAAAATCATTCCTTGGAATCAGTAGCTAAACTAGGTTCAAGCTCCAAAAAGTGGATGCAAATCTAAACTTGGAAAGTTTCATCCCAAAGTTTAGAAGAATTTGCTTCCCCGGTCTCATCTGCCTAGCACACATTGGCAATAAGCTTTCAGTAAGAAGCATTTTGGTTAATATCTGGCTTTCTAATCATGTGCTTGGAAGGACAGCTTTTGTTGCTGTTCCAGAAAACTTCCCAAGTGTGCAGTACAATGCATGATGTTCCAAAAAAATTACCCTGAATAAAGTGATGTCTGGTGAACTGCAAATTTCCCCCTGCCCCCCCCTATAGCTAAGCATGAATTTGGCAGCTTTTTTTTCAGTGTTGCAACTGAAATTGTATTCAAGTAGCATACAAAAATCACAGAATATTTGGTGTTGGAAGAGATCTCTGGACATCATTCAGTCCAACCTCCCTGCTCTAAGGAGGGTAAATTGGAGCAGGTTGCTCAGGGCCAATTGGGTTTTGAGTATGTCCAAGGCAGAGTCCACAACTTCTCTAGGTATCCTATTCCAGTGTTCAATCACTCTTACATAAAAGTCTCTTATGTTTAAGTGATATTTCATGTATTTCAGTTTGTGCCCATTGCTTCTCTTTCTTTCACTGGACACTGCTGAGAAGAGTCTGGCTCTGTGTTTACTCCCCCTCATCCATTTATACACATGGATAAGGTCCACCCCCAAACCTCCTCTTCTCTGGGTTGAACAATCCCAGTTCTCTGTTTCTTGTATGTCAGATACTCCCTTAAGCACCTTCTGGGGAGCCCAGAGCTGAACCCAGCAGTCCAAATGTGTGCTGGTGAGAGGGGAAAGATCACCTCCTTCCACCTGCTGAAAAGGCTATTCTTCATACAGCCCAGGAGGCCATGGGCTTCTTTATCACAAGGATGTGTTGTGACACACATGGAACCTGGTGTCCACCAGCATGTTATGTGCTGTTCGTGGTAATATTTCAGCAGTGGAACAGTCTGTTACATCAGTCCTTACCTTTCCAACAGAGGTTTCCTTCTGGTTTGGAACTTAGGAAAAGACACTTCTGAAAAATGTTTATTGACTTGATAAATGCTGTGTATGACCAAACCAATGGCAGAAACTCCCATTGATTTCAGTGTGACTGTGTGTTGGCTTTCCACTAGTCTTCATTCTCCCTTTCACATTTTGGGACTCCAGGTAAACACCACCCATAACTTTTAATCTGATCCAGTGATTTTATATTGGTCTTGATTCTCATAGTCCTCCATAAATGACCTTGATCTGTCCTGAAGCTGATCAACGTGTTAGGTGGGCTTTGCTGCATTTTTTTTTACTATTATTTTTAAGTGATAGACATTTATTTTAATGTAATTAAAGGTAATACTTTTACTGAGACTATGTAGAGGAAAAATACCTGTTTTCTATGTGATTGAGAGGTTTCCTGTTATTCAGTTAAGATATTGCAGCTTTGTATAAGGCTCCATCATGTCTTAACCATTTTAACTGTTAAACATCCTAATGGTTGGACTTGATGATCTTAAAGGCCTTTTCCAACCCAAATGATTCTGTGATTCTATGTCAAGCAGTCTTTCCTTAGGGTGTCCATGAGGGGGCATGGTTGCAGCTATGGGATTTTATGAACACTTTGGAATTAAAAAAACAACTGTGATGCTGATGCTGGATCAGAGCACAGCTCTGGCTTAATTTCCAGCCCACATGCATTTGCAAATGCTAGAATTTTTTGCCTCCCCAGTTTCACTGTGCAGCACTCATGTACCAGCCCATCTCAACCATAGAGCAGAGGATTGCTGTGCTGCTCTTTTTCTTTCAGATCTTGCTGTCCTGCTAGAAGGTCTTCTAAACAATGGGAGGAAATGGGATTACTGGGAGGAGTTCGTGTGTTTTGCAAATTGCAAGCAATCCGTGTGTTACTTCTCATTGCCTTATCCTGGCCACACTGGTAGATCTGTGGGTTTTTTAAGGCTTATTACCACTGAAGCTGATGTTTCCCTTCCCAGTGTTGTTTCAACACTGCAGTCCCCAGGTGTCCCAGCATCCTTGTCTTGAGTTAGCTGATGGTACAAATGGCATAGCAAATATATATCTTGGATCAGCATAAAGACAACCAGATGGTTGGCTTCTTGAACAGCAGTTGCAGGAGGAGACTGACAATGCCTGGAAACAATTGTAATGAGCTTTCCTTTGCATGGTGAACTGTTCCGGTTTCTTTCCTATCTTTGCCCTCCTCTGCCTCATCCTAACCCTCTGAAGTTTTAATCATGTGATTTCTCTTTTCAAATTATGTTCTGAGAATTTAACATCTGATTCCCTCACTAAATTCAATGAACTTCGATCAGGGCTGAATATAGTCCCATGTATGATGCTAGTCTTTGCTGAGGATCTCCCTAGCAAAAGCACTTTGCAAATCTGGGAAAAGAGATTCCCTCATAATCAGTCTGTTTTTCATCTTCTACCTACAGGATTTGCTTGCGAGAACCACTACTGTTTCCATGATACCAAGGCACTATGTGGGTCCTTCATGCATTGTTTTAAAAGACTACGCTCAGCAGACAGGAACTGCAAACTTGTGGCAGTTTTCTTGAAAAATCAAGAACCGTATAAATTCTTTCATGTTAGTGGTAAGTATGACATCAGTGAAAGAAAGGGGCAGAATTCAGTAAACAGATTTACCAAAGGCACTGTGTTGAGAAGGGGAGTGCAACAGCTGCTGTTTGGACTTTGCAAATCATAGTTAGCTGTGGTAAAATGAATTTAGGGTCAAATCATGCTCAGCAACAGGGGGACTGAATCCTTGTCTTTAGGTTATGTTATGGAGAATGGAGTGTTAAGGACTTGTCTGAGTTAGGGAGCAGGCCCCAAGGAAAAAAGGAAAGGGAAATGGAGTTGTGAATCTAGGTAGGCTTGGAGGTAGGTATTTTGAATTCAGACTCTGCCAACAGGGCAAGTGGGACATTGTTTTCTGTATCAACACAGTGCTCATTTATTCCCCCCTCAGATTATGTTCTTATAGTGCTTACAAAAAAACCATTCGGAGGCTACACCATATGATGAAGGAGAAAGCCTTCATAAAAGTTACTAGACTAAAATCTGAGGCAAACAGCCTAAAGACATTTGTGGACCAAACTTTCATTTCCTCTCTTGGGTGTATGCGGAGCACATGGGGACTGAGGAGAGGAGCAGGTTAAAGATACTGTGATGGACTAGACAGTGGTGGGGGAGCTCCTGACAGTTTTCAGTGGAGCCAGTTTGAGGCAAGCTGTGCCTGCAAAGTGCATGCCAGCCATTGGCAGAGTGGAATTGGTCACCTTTTGAACAGAGATGAGCGCAGCTCAACTGGGAGCTCAAGAGCTGATGAATACCAATGCCCTAAAAATCAAGCTCTACGTGGAGGATAGGAAATAGAGCAAAAACTTTCACAGGCCAGTCTGGACCACACATCCACTTATTGTCATTGCAATATGGCCAGCTCGGAAGCAGCAGTGAAATGTAGTTGGGATAGGATATAAGCAAAGGGGAGAATTTACTTTTCTCATGTACACTTACTTTTTATTTTTGTACACTATTTATTTCTGACTTTAAAGCAACTCCTGTGTTTTATTCCAGCCTTGGCCACCTGGCTCCAACAGTTCCCATAACTCCCGTTGCTGATGTTCTAACGTGTTGTAGCCATAAACCAAATCTATTTTTTTTCTTTTAATGTACCCTTTTTAATTGGTCTAAAGGCTAAACTTTTGAATGACATTGCTCATTTGCACACCAAACTTGATGGTAGAAAGCAAGTTTGCTTATTTAATATTTGCTTTGATTTGGTGATTAGTCATTGCTCTTAATTATTTTTTACCATTTCCACATGAGTGATCAGGAAATGAACTGCTGTCTCACACTTTCAGCAAGTTAAAAAGAGCCTAACTATGGTATTTCCTTATTGACTTTTTACTTGCCCCTGTGCAGAATGTTTTAAGATGTCGATCCTCCTGAGTCGCCAACCTCACAGCTTGAGTAATGCCACAGCTTTTAAAAATGTTTCCCTTCTGACTTGCTGAGGTGATGAAGACAAGTAAAGTCATCCAGTATAAAAGGTATACATGAACAAAACATGGATTGAAGGTGCGGGTCAAGTTACAATCCAAACAAGAAAAATATTAGAACCAGTTTTGGTGACTGAGAAGACCAGTCTTGGGGTACACATCTGCAATGAGAAATAATACCATCCTGGGATCCTGTGAGATGTTTATACACTGATAGCAAATCCTCTTAAAAAAATAAAAGTAAATGGCTTATTCTGCCCCTTTTTCTGCTGATGTTTTTCTTTCATCTTTTCATTCCTTTTCAAATCAGTAATGATTGTAAATCGCTCCTTGTCACAGAAAGTGCTGTTTTCGAAGAGCATGATTTGATTCTTGTAATCTTATTTATTAGTTTTATTCAATAAGTGCCCAACCTATGCTCTAAATGCCTTTTAAAAATATGCTAGTAAACAGACCTTGATTGCTCTTTGATTGAATTGCAGATAACCCACTGACGATATAAATATAATTAAGTTAATCAACCTTCCTACAGAGGCACTTCTAGCGCAGACACCAAGCTCCATAGTGTATCTGTCGTCTTGCAGACATCAGAGAAGATGAAGATGAGCTGGACGGTGGCCTTCTCTGTACTGCAAACTTGAGCTTTCTGGGCTTTAACAGATCAGCTGACGTCACTGCAATTATTTGACTGATAAGAGAGTGTTGTGAAAGAGATTTTTTTGTGCAAATAATATTTTTTCCAGAGTTGGACCATAAACTGCTAGGGCTTATTTAATTTGTGGTGCTGAGCAAAGAAAAATGGTATTCAGATTTTTTCACTTAATGTACTTTTTCTGCATGTTTTTAGATATGAATCCTAGTTTTTTTGAAGTCATGGGCATTTTGTCTTTAAGGGTTAGGATTTGGGCACTGCAAAGCTGAATTGGAGTCACTGCTAGATACAACATGGCTGATTTTGCAGCACCTATACGTGTACCTCATTTTTGGTGGGTCTGAAGAAGAATTACTAAAGATCTGAATGGAACTATGATACTTCTTCTAGGCGTAAGAAACTGCCTGAGGAATATCCTGCAAGACTTTTTGCGAAGCCAGCTGTAGAGTGACACAGCAAGAGGGAGGACACAGGAATCCCTCTGAGTTATACCAGCATGTTTTAAAAGGCTCCTGCGCCTTCTGCAAGACACAAGGCAGTATCTTCTATTTGGATGACACAATAGCCACAGATTTCTCCAGAAAGTGACATCTTTTGACCTGTGCTGGAGGTCAAAGCGAATGTAACACAGGCAGACCACATTCCACGAAGGTGATAATCGCCGGTTTTCTCTGCATGGGGTACGCTAATAGGAAAACAACTGCAGTGTTGTGTGGTTTTCTGAATCTTACAGCTCTTGAAAGATTACATCAGTTCTAAAGGAGAAGAAATAAAGTACCTTGCAAATGTTGCTGCAGGCAGATTGCCTCTTAATAGCCAAGCCTAGATGATTTCTCACATTTATTGTATTCTTTCAGTCAGTGTGTTAATGGCACGATGTTGTTAGAAAAACTGTTTCTAGTCAGGTTGCCTTAGTCTAACCAAGAACTTTAAGTAATTTAAAATCAAAGGGAGTCCTTGTTTAACTGGCAAACAGCAGAAGGATGAACTCTTAACATCACCCTGTTACATCCCAACTTGAAGTGGAAAGGCAGCTTACAAGCCGCATGGGCTTGTGTCTGAGATGTGAGCGGACTGGTGCTGTGGCTGTGTTCCACTGATAATACCCGTTAATCCATCTTTTGAACTGAGACTTTTCTGGTGATGCATCAAACCCTGTGAAATCCTGTAGGTGATAGAGTATTATCCTTGCAATTTGTGCTCTTCAGCAAAGGTGACCCTCAGGTAAGCCCAAACTTTTTAGTTTTAAGGCTGAAGTTTTACCTGCATCTCTGACTTGGTGAAAACTGGAAGCGCTGCCTTCCTGCCTCTGATTTAAGGGCTGGTGACTTCTTCAGATGGTTTGGATGTGATAGCAAAGGCTGATACATTCTTACAGCTGCCTTGTCTTGCTGCCGAGCTGGGGTGTAATTGGACTAGTTTTTCAGTGGTTCAGATGTCAGCTGGGTGTGGGCTGAAGTTCACTGCTACGATTTAGTTCAAAGGTTTTCAGAGCTGGGCTTCGAGGCCCTATTTAGGTATTGAAGTCAGTGTGGTGACTTTTTTCAGTATGCTGTTTCTGCTGCATTTGCAGTTGATTCAAAGATCTGGGGAGAACTATTGGGAGATGCGTGACCTCTGAAGCCTCAGTTCTGCGTACCCCGTGTAGCAGAGCTGGAAGGATTTGTTCTAATGGCGGGGAAAAGTGTTTCTTAGGGCCAAGACAATACTTAATGCTCTTCTCAGCTTCTTACTGGTTGAAAATTAGGAACTCTGAGCACTTTTATTTCTGCTGTGTTTTTTCATTTGACTTGAAAATGTTACTGTGGGTGTACTGACCAGCCACTCTTCCCACCCACCCCACCCCCGCAAAGGAAATGAGAGCTTTTAACACATTCTCACATGGGTCTGATTTGCACTAGAATTTGCAAATTGAGACTGGCATGATTCTAATCTGCTGTTCTCCTCCTGGAGTCTCTTCCGCAGATATGGCATGGGAAGATCTGGTGACTTTGCTTGAGAAAAGCAACGAATGTCAGCAGAGGTGCTCGTGATCTGCCACAGACTCAGAAAGGCAACAGTTTGTCCATTCTTATTTGGAAATAGTCTTTATGAACATCATAATTGCAAAACATTATTTTTAAGAGAGAAACAAACATCCAAATGACAGAGAAAATACTCTAATATAAAACAAAAATGAAACTTAATTCTGTTTTATATCTGTCCGTTGAAAATTGTATTCATTACTTTTAAATTCTTTTGAAACAGAGGAACGAATACACCAGGCTAGGTAGAATCCAACTTAGGCACCCAACTCTGGGGCTCCTCCTGGTGGTTACACCCTCCTCTTTGCCAGTTCAGCCTGGAACCATATACCATAACTTCTGCTGGGATAAGTGAACTTGGACCTTCTCTGACCCATTTATATTGGCTTCAGTTGGCAAACAAACATTTAAAACTTGAGAGACTTCATAAATATTGTGTAAATAGAAATGAAATATTTTTCACAGTATTGCTTTTAGCTGTTACAGTGAGAAAAGTTCCCAAAATCAGAAGGTAGGATTTAACACACAACACAGGTTTTGTTTTTTCTTTCTCTTTTTAAAAATACTTAGATAGTTGCAGGGAATGGCTGAAAGAATACAGACGAATGGAAAAAATCTCTACATATTGCATGTGGCTTAATATACATACAGGCTCATTTTTTAGGAGTAGAGCTAAATAAACTTAGTGTAAAACACCAAGTGCAGGAGCCCTCCATGCTCCATTTCAGATTACCCACCTGTAATGACGCTCCCTCTTGTATGACTCAGTTGAGTTGACAATGGCAGGTGTCACGGGGTCAGGAAAGAAAAGCTGCTGCCATTGTAGCCAATGACCTCTCCTCACTCACCTTCCCTTGTGTTAACCCAGCAGCTCAGGACTCCGATCCAGCTGCACAACTGGGTGGTTTTGCCTTGTCCTAATCCTGACTTACCCAAAATGAACTTGGTGACATCAGCAGAGCAATCAGCAAGGTAAGAACCGTGTTATCCAGTAGCTCAAATGTCCTTGCTGCAGCTGGAGCAGTGGAAGCTGTGTTATGTGACTTGTGTAAGGTGTTGGACTGCTTTGATTTTTTTCTTTTTCTTTTTTTTTTTTTTTTTTTTTATTTTTAAGAGAGAATTCCCTTTGAAATGCTGGAGTTTTCAGAAGGATACTGAAATACAGCACTATCTCTATGTGATCAGCAGCTGCAGTATCTTTGGTACCAAGTTATGATGAAAAACAGATTCCATTGCAACTGATCCACTACTAGAAATATGAATCATATCTCTTTCTACCAGTGGTTTTTCATACTCTTTCTGGCTCTTCATAGTATTATCTTGTTTGACAAATACCCTGAAATTCTATAAAATGAATGCTTTATGGAATTTGTGGTGCAGCTCTTAGGAAATAAAAAGCATATTTACGAAGTCTACTTTTGCACATGAAAAGTACGTGCCTAGATATGGGCAGATGAGCACGTAACACTTGCACGTGTTTTAAACACGCACATAAAACTTGATTAAAGATTAATTAGCTGCCTTGAGTGTGGTGCAGGAGTGTGTTTACACTGCAGAGTGTGGTGGAGTCTGTGAGGAGGGTGCTGTTCCTGAGTCTGGACTTCCCTCTGGTCTCCCAATTGCTCCGGAAATGAGTCTATATTGATTACAGTCCTACCAGCATGCTGGTAGAAGCCAAGTGCTGCACAGCCTGTGCTGCTTTCTGCCCATTTCTGGTCTCCAGATGAAGATTGTGGTGCTTTCTTTTGCTTCTCTGCTGTGATATGGGCAGATGACACAAATTCATGGACGAGGTCTGTGCGTGGCCATGCTCTAAGTGACCCAGTAGCTTTTTTCACTTTGAGAGGTTCTGGTGCTGTCTAGGCCAGCTAGTTGTTTTTACTGATTCCCTTTGGATCTAGTGGTCCCGTGCACTTTATTTGTTTACCCATGGTACCTGTGTCTGTGTCTGACTTGTGCTGTGATGTCTTTATCTTTATTCTGTATTGATTAACTGTGGCAACCTTAGAGAGGTTTCTGTTTCTGGATTTCTCCAAAGTTCTTTAGCATGGTCACCTTCAACTTCCCATGCGTGATGACCTAAAACAGCATCGTATGTCCCTGAACTGACTTGCCTGAGCGTAGTTTTGGCCCATAATAATAATGAGTCTTCTTGACACATGTATCTGGAGGAAAAACATGCAGAGACTGGCAAAACAGACACATTGAATGGAATTTCTAAGTGAGTGAGAGTTGTGTATGCCTGCTAGGTCTTGCTCTGCTCAACCTTTAGAAGACCTATGAGGCATCCAGCTGACAGAGATAATGCTGGCACTGAAGAACAGGCTTTATTCAAGGTTTGTGCTTTAGAGTTATATGGCAGATACATATTGTTTGGTGGTTTTGTTTTTGTTTGTTTGTTTTCCTTAATCAGAGACTTAAATCTGCAGTTAATTTTACTTCCATCCATTTAAAGGTTTATGGAGTTGTCCAAAGCTTACAGTGTGTTTATGGTGTCATGATGGTATTAGTGACTAAAGGTAGATTGTATTTCCATGTTTCTGTCTTTGCCTGCATTTCTCATTTGGTAATTATTTGTAACTCTTCAAGAGTCTTCAAGTTTTAAATTTCCCTACTTTCAAGGTAACTGTTAGAGCATTTACAAATAGAAAACTATTATTTCTTAATCACTTGACTTGTGAGTTCCTGGAAGAAAAGGCATCTTGCTGTGGTACAGCACAGTACCAACATCTACCACGTCAACTGCAGGCAGGACCACCTGCGGTCCGTACAATATTCCTGTACTACAAGTGCAAGTTATAACAAAACATAGATCATTGCGTCCATCAAATGAGAATCTGATTTGGAGAATTTCATCCAACTAATCTGTTGATCTTACTCTGTTATTTTTGTGACAAAGATTATTTTATATTATCATCTGTGCTTGAAAACCTGAAAGTAGTCTTGTAACTACAAGGTGTAGTGGATGCAAACTTTTAAATATACGAGTTAACCTGCCTGGTTTTCAGTGTTTTGTAATCAAACAAAAGTCTAGGAGATCTTTGGGGATGACCAGAACTTATCCAGGCTCTTTATGGCTCCCTCAAAACAGAGGTAAAAATATCCAGGTTTTTCAATTTTATGTTTGTTTTATATTTATTATTTATTTTGATTTATTCTTCATGTACAGCTGACTCCACATATCTCAGTTATAAGAATCAGCATTTTTGGGGGATTGTTTCTGTTATAAAAAGAACGGTAGTTTTAAATACCTTCTGAGCCAAAGGTCTTATTTGACTTTGTGACCTGGGTGCAATTTAAAGTGAATTATGATATTCTGCGACTTCTTAGATTTTGGCTCATAGACTTTAGATGCTTTCATTCCTGCACCTGTCATCCATTAGGAGACCTCCTTCTGTGATCTTTCATCATTCAGAATATATGATGATTTTCTTAAACACTTCAGCTAATTGGGAGTGACTCTTTAAAATACATGGCGGTATTTGTAAATACCAGACAGACATTGGGCAAGCTTTGAATAAATACATGCAATTTGACGGGAATTGTTGAAAAATGTGAAGTCACTATAAATTTAAATGACTAACATAAGGGCCCTGTTATATACAGGGCAGACTAAGTACACTGTGTTCCTCGAACAAGCTTGCAGGTACAAACAGTGTTGAATGCTCTTTATTGCAAGAGAGAGATCTATTGGTGTCAGTCGTTGTCCTTTAAAGTACTACCTGTCTTTACACTTTAATGGCAAAGTGCACTGATTACAGTGTTTGAAAATTTGGTAAAAAGAGCACCATTTTAATTTACTATAAATAAACCTTTCCTAATGTAAGATCTCAATTACTGTGCATACTGCTCTGCATAGCAACATGAAGAGGTGGAAACGGGTTTGTCCTTTAAAATCACTGGACGTGTGAGAATATGTGAGTCCCACAAATGTTTTTATGAACTGAAATAGCTGCACATGCCCTTTCCTTGCCTGTCTTGTTAGAAGCCAAGGTCAGTACTTGTTGCTTGCATACTTTCTAATAACCTAGCTTGAATTTCCATATTCACATCACAAGAGAGTTTTTTTGAGAACAATAAGTAGCTGGCTGGAAACCCAGAAATTAAAAGAAAGGCATAGTTTTGGTTAGAGTAGTGGTATCTCTAGCAGTATGAACTCACCCATTGTTAAAAAAACAAAACAAAACAACCCCAACCAACCAACCAACCAAACCATGAAGTGGCCAACCATAACATCTGTCGCACCTAGACAGAAAATCCTGAGTCAAGCATTGACTCGCATTCTTAAACCTTATGTGGGCTTAGGCCTGAGTTTAAATCTCTAATGGGTTATATAGCTTTGTAGGTATGACTTTTTTTTCAAATACCACAGAACACCAGCATAATTAAGAATGCCACCATTCCCTGGTGGATTTTCCTTGGCGATTTTTATTGCTACCTTTCAGGAGTAAGACGGGGGAGAAAACCACCTCGTTTAAACTTTTTGAAGGTTCAGGCCAATCTAAAATAGAATTGTGAAGAGGATCATGTAGCTGCTAGCAGTTATTCTGAAAGTGTAAATTCTATCCACTAAACATGAATGTAGCAAATTTTTGGAAGGTGATTTTTGACCCAATAACTATTACAGTCTCACTCATGAAAGAGTATTTATGGACACTTAAATGCTTTATCATTTGGCTGCTGTACACACAAACAGATTCTGCATCCTAAAAAATCCTTCCTTGAATTTTCTTCCTGGTTAAAATTCTGTTCCTCAATCAGATACCCCTCAGCCCCCATGCACATGGAGTTCCCCATGAAAGTCATAAATAGATTTATTATTTCTGGCTTTTTATGGGAAGAGTCATTAAATTGATTACTAATGAGGCCAAAACATGCAAAACTTTTTCAATTGGTTGAACCAATAATAAAAGTTTCACAGATAACAATCTTGTTTCTAGCTCAGATGAAAAAGAAGCTGAAGACTGAAACCACAGGGCAAAAAATATTTTTATTGAAAAAAATAGCTGATTGGAAAAAAGAGCTTATTGGAAAAAATTGCTCAAGTGGTGATTTGTTGAAAGTGAAGTATATGGAATCAGGAAGTAAAGTTGATAAAGTGAAAAAAGCTGCTAAAAACTGATCCCAAAGGTATTTGCTGTGCTATAAGTGATGGCCAGGAGGTTTATCTCCTCTGACTCCAGCTATGGAACAAGTCCTGCCATAAAACACATGGTGCTTTCTATCAGCAGCAGAGTAAATCCATTTTGTGGGCAGACACTAATGAAGTCCAGTAACAACTCCATAACAGAAAAAGACTTGAAATCCGGAGTGATAAATAGTGATAAATGTGTGTTTCTAACAGATGTATTTATTTGATACGTGTCTTATTGGGGTGCTGGTTTGGACAGTCCCTTGGCAGCATAGGTGGTTATAAATGCCACAAATGAGATGGTATTCAGGGGAGCGTACCATCCCAGACCAAAATCCAAACCAAATCAGCATCCTGGAGGCTCCCCAGGCCAACCCTGTCATTCTAGGCTTGCTCAGCAAAGCCTGGGTGTCCCACGAATATAGCCGAGATAGCTTGAGGGTGCTTCCTGTTTACAAGGTAGTAACCTTGTTCTTGGCTAAATAAACACTTCAGTGTTTCAGTTTATGTAGCCTGTGTTACAGTTGTTAACAAGAGGCACCCTCAAGCTATATAGTAGCTTTGTACTGAGATTTTGCATGATCAGATCTTTTACTGCTGCTTACAGAGTTGCACAGAGAAGTGAGATGGCCTCATTGGCAAGGAGCGTGGACCTGAGCAACAGATCTCCTTGTGCTGCCACAGACCCTTCAAACGAGCTGTGCCCAAGTAGCTGAAGGCATTTTGGTACCTGATTTCATGAGGAGCTAAATGTAGTTGTGGTCTCTTCTAGCCTTTCTCTGCTGTGGCTCTGCATGATGAGAGGGAATGTCAAGAGGAGGACAGCATCTTGCTGCTTGCAAGGGCTGCGTGATAAATATGCTAAAAAATCAGGGGATGTCTCAGCTCCAGTTGGCATACCTGAGGCACTTGGATGGCTAGTTTGTATTATATTGTGAGATCTGACAAATTTGCTGGAAGACAATATAATTCAAAATGCAGCATGAAGTCATTTAAGAGGTGTGAGAGGCAAGAGCTGATGTGGTTGATTCTGGGTGCATCTCTTCTCTGGTTCTTACTCAGGTCAGCACCTGATCCAAGCTTTGTATGAACTCAGAGCACAGACTGTGCTTATGAGCACTGAGCCTTCCAGGAAAGCTCTGTGAGCTCAGGGAATCAAAATTTCAGCCTATTTTTAAACTTTTGTGTTCTTATAGGACCTGCTTGGCCTCCAGAAGATGCAAAAAGAGGAAAAGGCAGAAAGACTCAAATGAGATGTGGACACAGAAGAACCAAACAGCTGCACAGGTTTGGAATAGTGGTTTTCAAAGGCTGATTCTGCAGTCAAGGGAAACCTTTTATGCCATCAGGATGAACTGTAATGAGTCAAGTTCCTTTCATAGCAGAGCAAACTGAACAGCTCTGTCTGGCATCTGGCAACTTCTGGATGTGAAAGGTTTGAAGACAACAAGCTGACAAATCATCCCGGTAGTGCAATGAGGTAGTAGGAGAGACTTACTGGGTTTGAAGCTCAAATGGAAGCAGGGGCAGGTATCCTGGGGGGAATACAGATACATTTTCTGAGCAGCCAGGGATCAGGTTAGGAAAGCTAAAGCCCTGCTAGAATTAAATCTGGCCAGGGATGTCAAGGGTAACAAGAAAAGCTTCTATAGGTATGTCAGTGATAAAAGGAAGACAAGGGAAAATGTGGGCCCTCCAGAAGGAAACGGGAAACCTGGTTACCTGGGATATGCAGAAGGCTGAAGTACCCAACTACTTTTTTGCCCTCAATCTTCACCGACAAGTTCTCGAGCCACACTGAAGAAGGCAAAGGCAGGGACTGGGAGAATGAAGAACCACCCACTGCAGGAGAAGTTCAGGTTCGAGACCATCTAAGGAACCTGAAGGTGCACAAGTCCATGGGACCTGATGAGATGCATCTGTGGGTCCTGAGGGAACTGATGAATGAAGTTGCCAAGCCACTCTCCATCATATTTGAGAAGTCCTGGCAGTCTGGTGAAGTTCCCACTGACTGGAAAAGGGGAAATATAACCCCCATTGTTAAAAAGGAAAAAACCCCAAAGATCTGGGAAACTACAGGATGGTCAGTCTCACCTCTGTAAGCACTGTGNTGGAACTAGATGGTCTTTGAGGTCCCTTCCAACCCAAACCATTCTATGATTCATATCTGAAACACTATCTGCATAGCTAAAACCTCTCCTCAGAGCTGTGAAACAAAGCATGAAAATGAGACATCTTCCCCTTTTGCTTGGACATTTCCAGCAGAATGCCGACCACGTGCTCTTCATTCTGAAACATGCTGAGAGCTGCATGAGGTGATGGGCATTAAGGCTTGGGACACCAGGGAAGTATCAAGTCTTCGACTGTCCTGAAAATAATCACCCTCATTCAGGGGAGCATGCTTACATCAGTAACTGTTGTGCTCTGAATCTAAACAAAATACGTGCTTCTCTCTCTCTACCTCCCTCCTAGCACACTTTTTAAAAAAAGTAATTGCTAATAGTTTAAAACAGGTTTTTAGCCAAAATTTTTAAGAGCTGCAAACAGACTTATTGGCAGGTTTTTAGATCTCTTATGGCAATTGAAAGCAGCTGATGCATGTTTTGAAATCTATTTGCAGACTGCCAGAACTTATGACTCAATTAATAAAACAAATGTGCCCATGAACTGCAGCATAACCCTTTTGACCTTAATAAAGTCCTAAATCTTTAGTGAATCTGTTTCAAGATTTCAAATCTGTGCACAGCTAATATTTGCAGATACTTGCATGATAGTTTATTGCCTTGCCATGCTACTAATATACCCTTTGCTAAACTTATGACCCTTGCATGCACACACCCTTTCCAGATGACTGGCTATTTAGGAAGCCTCATCAGACAAAAGGTTAAGTTTCTGTGCCCTGTTACTTGATATAACTTCTGTCTGACTAATTGCCACTTAGGACAGAGCAAGCTGCTCCTACTCCTTGCATGGTGCAAACACTGGTGATGTGGAAGGGTTTGCTATCTCTGTGCTGCCCGGTGTGCAAGACCAGCCTCCTCCTCATTCAGCTGCCATGCAAAAGAGAGTGCAGCATCCCATGCCCTGTCCTGTGCAGGCTAGCAGAGTGGCAGGAGACATCTGCACTCTTTTAAGGTCGGTATGTTTGATCCCCAGCTTTAGAGACTCTTCTGGAACAGGGTGACCCCAGTATTTTAAGGCACCTGTGTGATGTTGGTGAGTTAGAAGCTCAGTCTCCAACCAATTGCTCTTTCACTAGCAGAGAGATGGCTATCTAACCATGGGGACTTAGAAGTTTTCTAACCTTGCGTCTCTGTGCAGACAGCTGTTGGCCTTGTGTCTGCACTGAGATATGCATTGTAGGCATTCAGGAAGGGCTTCCTGGCATTTTAAATAGGTACAGAAATACTACTGATTGGAAAGACACCTTCAAGGTTTTGAAACATTAGTGTGTTTTTATTATTTTCTAAAAGAGGATAAAAGAGAGGAAGGCACAGGTCTTGTGAGGGATCTTGCCAGCCTCCTTCACTCTTTGAAACCTCATTCTAGCTGTGAGCATTCAGCATGTAAAAGATGAGGAACATCACTGATGTTCTTCTCTGCTGCATCGCTTGAGTCCTGAAGTCATGTCAGTGCAAAGTGCTAAGGAAGGGAGGTTGGTGGAGCTGGTTCTTGAGATCCAGACAAGCCTTCAGCAGAAGAGGGTGCAGAAGCTTGTGCTTCCCCAGCTGCAGCTCAACCTGTTTCCCCTGCACCCATGGAGCAGACCAACAACTGCAGTTTCCCTTGAGATACTGCTGCCAGCTCTCAAGGCAACAGAGGGCATCTGAAGGGGAACACTGATGTGTTTGCTCCACAGCCTCTTCAGATGGAGGGTTTGAATGAACTTCTGGAAGACAACTTAATAACTGAGTAGTCAACATCAATGCAGACTATTAAAATCTGAATTGTAGAGTATCCAGACTCTCAAGGACTTTAATAAATGGAAAGGCATTTCTTCCCAGGAGAGCTGAGCAGGCTAGAACAGAAAATTAGGTGTAACAACACTGCTGTCTGCACTTTCCTTTGTCTCTTTCTGCTCATGGTAAGTGCTCTCCTTACAAATCTTCCACCCTAACTTTTATGCAAATATGTGAAACTGTTCAGCTTGCCAGGGATGCTTGACAATGTCAGCATGATCAGATAATTCACTGGTCTTAGTATATATTTTTGTTAACCTATTATCCTGGATAAAACTACTTTTACAAATATGAATTATATTTTGTAGACAGATCATAAGAACATTTTAATGCTCTATCAGAGGGGAAGGAAGGTGATTTAAGGAATGAAGGGGAAACCTAAATGAATTGCAATACTGTGACTGAGTTGTTTCACTGTTTTGATTTAAATCTCATTCTTACCTTCATTTTCTGGATAGGTTGAGTTGTGAGTACAGCCTTCGTAAGTTTGTGTTGGCCTGGGGAGGTTGGTTGAGTTTGGCTCAGACTTTAGTTATCCAGGCTGGCTAAAACCAACCTCTTGCAACCTCCTTCCCTCCCTTTGCTAAGGAAGAAGAGGCTAGGCATTTTTCCAGGGGTACAGGAGCTTTCTCCATTGCATTCTTCTGGATGATGATACTGTTTCAGCCAGGCGGCTGCATTTGTGCCCCAGTGAATGACCTGTCAGGCAAAAGAAATATATCCTCCTTGATTATTGCTCGTTCCC
Source organism: Aramus guarauna (assembly GCA_013400195.1). Lineage (NCBI taxonomy): Eukaryota > Metazoa > Chordata > Aves > Gruiformes > Aramidae > Aramus > Aramus guarauna. The sequence goes on along the minus strand of VXBL01005738.1, from coordinate 72,232 downwards.
CATGACCTCTTCTGGCCAAACTTCAAGGGATGAACTCAAGAGTTTCTGGGTAAGAATGGAGCACGGGTAGCCGTTACTGGCTGAGGGCAGCAAACATCCCCAGGACAACTTCTGAAAGAGACTTCTCTGGGGTTTCTCAGATGCAGTAGGGGAAAGGCAGCAAAGGGCAGATCCACTCCTCATCCTCCTTTACCTAAATATTTAACAGTGTAAATGGTTCTGGGAGAGACATGGAAGCATCCAAGTTGGCAAGCAATGCATGTGAGGACCCCACAAGACCTGTGGAGACTTGTCTTTGGCTGTGCAGGATTTTCTCGGGTTACGGTGTAGTCCTAAACTGTAAAAACTGTGTAAGCAGCAGTGGTGGGCTCAGCATCACATAAGGCCAAGGGAACAGGTGGCCAGCTCAGAGTCTGTAAAGAGTTTGCTGCTTTCTGAACAAAGTGGGGCAAAATGGAAAATTGGAAATTTCTCAAACACCAAAGTTCTATTTTGATTATTTTAATTTTATTGAAAGAACAGGCTGATATGGAGACAGGAAGAGAGGGGTTTAGGAGGCAAAATATGGAAATAAACGCACTCTTTTAGCTTGTTTCCTAGGAAAATGAGATGTGTGGTTATCAGTACATATATAAGATCATACTATTATTCAGATCAGACAGGACCTTGTATGTGTGTACAAACTCCACCTCTTCCCTATTCTCCTCCTTGGTATATTTTGGATGAGATAAGCAAATACAGATGCATTTTGGCAAGATTGGAGTACTTTCAAAGCCACCAGATTTCTATATGTTTTCATAAAGGAAGTGACATTTTATATAATTTGACATTTTATTACTTTTTAAAATAATAATAATAATAAAAATAATAATAAAAAAGTTGAAGCAAAGTTAGTTTCCGTGCAGGTTCTGAACAAAATGTTTCTGCTCCATCTCCATGGGGACCTCCCTGGGGATAAGGGACATTTGGGTGCCACCACCCCTGGCAAGACGGAGCTACCATATGCAGAGATGGGTGCCATGAGCAATGCTGCCCTCTCGTGCTGACATTAAAAGGAGCCCATCACCATGCCAGGCCTGCAGCGGTAGTATGTTCCTGGCACTGCTTACTGTAGAGAATGGTCTCCATGTGGATAAAGCCCTGCCAATGGGGTTGCCGTCTCCATGTACTGTAGTTTTTGCTTTAACTGCACTATTATTTTAAATAAAGGCAGAAGTGGCCAGACCAGGATGCTGAATGCTCAGTGTAAATTGTTGCAGAGTTCAGTTCATTCTAGTCCCAGCTCATCTGTGCTTGAGGGAAACATTAGCTCTAAAATGGGGACAATAACCATTATCTTTTCTCTTTTAGCTCCATAGCTGCTTTGACTGTAAGTACTTTGGATCTCATAAATAGATGTACAGTAACCAAGCACTGTGCATGGCAATTCTGACTGGGGACTCCTAACAGTCTAGTAATTACAATATAAATATTTGCAGTGTGATGGATTGATTAAACTGTCTTAAGCAGTTAAAACCTGAGATGGTTTAAAGGGAAGGACTGAAGCATAAAATGAAAGAGCAGCTTTTCAGTTACAGTAAGTCCAACCAGTCCTGCCAGTTGTAACCTTCCATAGGTGTCTGCTTGGAAACTCCCTGAGCAACTCACTGCTTTATTTTTACAAGTTGTGGTTTCCAGTGATCCTGAACTCTTCTTAAAAGCAGGCTTGCAATAATTTATGTATGTCCGTGGGGCTGATAATTATAAAAATAAAATGGTATTTTACAAACTAAACAACTACTTAAAGAATCCCCTGAACTCTACATTAAAAAAAAAAAAGAAGTAAAAAGTCAAGTTTGATCCATAAGCTGACAACAGTAAGGAAATTCAGACATGAGTAGGGAAGTGTTCCATATGTTCTCCAATACCTAGGCACAACTGGGTGCCTCTTTAATGATGAGCTGAATGCTCCCTGTTGTTCCTAGGTACTGCAGAACATATGGTGTGTTTTCCCCCTTAACTGTGAATTTCCTTGCTTTTGTCAGTAGGTGTCTTAACTCTATTGTAGTTTAATATAGTGTTTGTGCCTCTGAGCATAGTCCAAATTTGATCTCTAGGCAAATAGGAGGGTAGATACAGCTGTTGATTATCTCATATTCTTCTTGAAACTGTATTTCAATACATAATCTATATCTATATAGATTGTAGACACACCTTGTAATTGTTAATAAGGGCCCTCTGAGAGTTTAAAAATCGTTTCACTGTGCTCCAAACTTAGCATGGATGATAAATGACCATTTAGTTGCCAATATAGCACAATATTTCAATTTCCTGCCTTCACAGAGGTATTCCAAAGGTTGAATGGAGTTCATACTCACAGTATGTGTTGTCTAGAACTCTATGATCTCTTGCTGGCAAACTTTAACCAAAACCTTTTCAATTAACTAAACGCATTCCTCGTGGAAGTCAGCCAACCTAATGCTGGACAAATAGAGTTTCAGTGATATTTTGCAATAACCTCCCCCTGCTCATGACTCTGGGTAAGTGTAGCCAGAGTGAGTTTATTAGTTGACGTGTAAGCTCTGTGATTGAGAAAAAGATTAATGTAATGTTGAACTAAATTTTGCTCTATGACTGTGATACAAGTCCAATGTAGTTTCCTTCAGTTCTGCTGGAATCCTGATTTACATGGTGTAACTGTGAATAAAATTTAGCCTACAATCAGCAGAACCGAGATCATGCTAAGAAAAGAACAGGATACTGAGGTATTAACTTTAGCCACACCAGATCAGAGTCTGAGGTTTGGTTCTGGTTGTATTTGGTAATATCCACACTGGGGATTTGTTTTAGCAGCTATGCTGTTGATTGCTGAAACTATAGGCAGTAAAGGGTGCTGAGGAATACCTGTTCTCTTATGAAAAGGTGAGAGAAAAACTCTCCCAGAGCTTTTTAAATAAAAGACATGGCCTCTGCCACTGGAATTCCCCAAGAGTAGTCTTGAAGGACTATTCTACATAAATACTGCTGTGTGCTTGCCCTATGCATGTACTCTTGTGTAGCACATCTGTTGTTGCCTGCTCTTGGAGATGAGTAACTGAGCTGGAGACCTTGTATCTGAGCTGGTGCTGCCATTTCTGTGCTCAATATTTGCTGCAGTGATAACCAGAAAGATTTGTAAAAGACAGCTTGTTCTAGAGACACAGACAGAACTCCAAATTTTCTTAATGTGAGTTATTAAATTAATTTGCATCAATGTGAAAATGTCAGCCTGAGCAGCTCCTTATTCAGACAGTACCTCTGTCTGAATATTTATCAGTGGAAGAGGACATCAGGTTATTAAATACCATGTACCAATGTAGGACATTCCTCTGTCTCCCAAATAAACTGTTTGTCACTTCTGCTCTGTCTTTTAGTGTCATAACCTGGACCTATCATGGTCTATGGACTCAGTCAGATGGTTGATCTCTTCTAACTGGAGCTGAACAGGTAACCTGCAGCTATCTGTAGAGGATTACCAGGGAGTGATGTTTGCTGTCCTCACCAGAAATTGGTCTCTGTGTCTTTATACCAAGGCATGTTGGCATTATCCATTAATGTGCAGCATAGTTCCCTGTCCTTGTGTCCACATGCATGTACAAGAACAGAAATAGTTTTCATGGAAGGTAATTTGCCTATTTTCAGCTGGAGACTGTATGAGGCACTCTAATGAGCCATGGCCATCTCCAATTTTGGGTTTGGGTCAGCAAATATATTGCATAAAAGAGAGCCACCTAGAACTGACTGGGTTTTTATTGTAGTACCACCATTCCTGTGGTGGTTTGTTTTTTTTTTTTAAAGAACCTCCTTGTGTAGCTCAAAAATGGAGAAGAAAAGAGAAATGTTTGCTCGTTGCTTTGCAACAGTGCAGTTGGCTCCCAAACCAGAGAGCTGTGTCTTTAAGGGAGTACAGACCCAGTAATCCAGTAAATACTGTGCTCTCTCATTGAATAATGCAATGTATAATTACTTAAAAGACCACACAAATGAGTAAAGCTCAGACAAGTGTGTTCTGTGCTGCAGGTTGAATGCAGCTGGGGACGGGGTCCTTTGCTGGAGCCCAACTAGATTAAAGTGAGGGAGGCTCTGTTTCACCTGGCTCATTTAGAAGTGATGCATCATGCTGTTCATGGTCTGGAAGGGTCATGAGGCATTCCTAGGGACTTCAGGTCTCCTCATATTTTCAGGGGTCACTCTGGGCTGCATAAGACATCAGGAGGCTTTTGGTGCAGCAGCATGTAAGAGATAGAGAAGAGTGTCTCAGTGCAGCAATTTTGCCACTTTCCATATGGTCTCACTATAAAATCATAACCTGTGATCAGCGCCCAGCTACACCATCCTAGGGAGCAGTTTCCTATTCCAACTGGCTCCAGGGATCTCTTGGGGTTTAATTGATTTATTTTTTCCACTCGATGATTTTATCCCTTCTGTTTCTCCTGGACTCCCTCACCCCAGGCAACTTGTATCTCCACAGTGTCCTTCATGCTGATGAGAAATAATTTATTTTCTCTGCAATCACCTTATTCACTGTTATTACCCCTTGAAATCTTCTGGGTATCCATTTTTCCAGTTATTAATTTTTTCTTTCCTTAGCTATTTTCTCCTTAAACCCTCCCTCAGTCACCACAACTTTTGAAATGTGTCTGCATGATGGAGAGAACCTTCCATGGGTTGCGTTCCTTCCCATTGCCGTCTCTTAAGGTAGGCTTTCACTTCTTTTTGAATGCTACCTGTTTGGCTTAAATAACCCCTTGAGCCTTGCTGTTTTCCCATGCTAATTTTATTTTTCTTGCCTTCCATGTTTCTTTGAAAAGCTGCGCATTCCTTCTGGGACTCTATTATGGTTGCTTAAGTAGCCTCCATGCTGAGTTGAAGGATTTTAATTTCCTTACTTCTGACTTCAGGGCCTTTTTGACTAGCTTCCTCATTTTTTTTTTTTTAAATCCCCTTTCTAAAGCTTAATGTCACAGTGCTAGGTTTTGTTGCATTCCCTCCCACAAGGACACTGAACTTAATTACACTATGCCCCTTTGTACTTAGCGATTCCGCTAAAGTTAGTTCTTCAGCTCACTTTTGCATGTCATTTTCACTGCTAAAGGAGCACCTTGTTGGGTTTTTTTAAGGAAGAAAGGTAACTTTCAAAAGTTATCTCTGTTTACAATCCAAATGCGACAAAGGCCCCTACAGCCCAACGTTGCCCTCATCCAGTTCACTTCTCTAAACCTACATTACCTTGCCATGGCCAGGGTTGCTGTAGGAGAACTGATACTGCAGCTAGAGAGTTTGGGGGTTGGTTTGGTAGAGAAGACCAAAGATTAGAATTACTAGATAGAATGACTATGGAGAAGACTGTCTCTTGCCCAGTTCTGTATCTTAGTGGTACATGTAGGATTGGTACAGATCCTTCCCATGGGTCTCTTAACCCCTGGAGACAAGACACCTCTGTTTGTTCTGTGGGATTCTTGGAGTTTAAAGTCATTACCATGACTAAGGATAAAGTCTCATATCATGGGAATGCCTGCCCTGTTACACAGTGTGAATATGAGACTTACGTGACTAACTCCTCACTTTGTCCTACACAGCCAGTGCTGCTGGCTTCCTCTCTGTGACAGAATCAGAGATGGGCAGAGTCCCAGGCCAATAGCTCCTAAATAATTAGCCTGCATATCCTAGAAATGTCAGAAAAATCTCCAGGCACATGACTTCAGGTATTGGTGACAAATCGCTTGAGAGGCTGGTATGTGGCTCATCCACTTCTGTCCTTCCATCCTATCTCACCAGTCTGTCCTATTGAAGTCCCTAGACTGTTGACCAGGCTTTTCTATTTTAGTTACCCTTCCCCCTGTGCCCCCAGTGAAGTGCCCCCTCTGTTCTTATTTGGGATGTCCAATCCCTCCTGGAGCTCAGCTAAATGGCAATGTAAAGAAGAGCGATTGCCGGCATTTGTTTGACCACTGCACTCTGTTTTATTGACCACCTTTTGTGATGCTGAGTTGCATTGCTGCAACGTCCCCCCAGGAGGGCCGCCTGCCTATTGCAGGGCTTAGCTGTAATTTTTGCCCTCTCCTTTACAGCCAGATATCTTGTTACCTACACATAACTGACAGCCTGTCTGCCTTGTATGCTCAGTTTCCCTGTTTTTAGTTTAAATAACACCCTTGTATCTTGTCAGTTTTCTTATAAAAAAGCTGTGATCCTATTTAGCTTTTTCCTACCCCAAAAATTGCCCAATGCACGATACAAGGAAACCCTTTTTCTGCACACATCATCACCTTCACACACACTCAAAGATCCTCATATTCCTTTATCTAGTTGGCCCTGGGAGAAGTCTGTTGAGGTGCCATCTTCCCACTTACTATACAAATAAGTCTCAAATGTCTTTGTACAATCATTTTAGCAAACAGCTGCTTTTGGAAGAGGAGGGTCAATCTAGAGTACTTGCAAGGGACCCCAGTCTAACAGAGTAGAAGGGATCCAACTTAAGAGAGGTATGAACACAAGACATCCAGACAATACTCTGGAGTAAAAAGGGACTTGTATCCCAGAATCTACTTACGGCATCCAGGTGTATGTTCACACTGCAAAACCAAGATGGCAGCAAGGACCAGTGATGCTTTAAGGAGCTGAAGGCCAGGACTAAATCATGAAAGATCAGTTGCTGTCTCCTGCAGGAAAGGCCCTATCATTGGTGGTGTTGATGTCCCTGGGGTTTTGCATCAGACCTGTAGTTCTTTGGCTCGCTCCTTCCTTGCCAGGAGATTGATATTTCCTATAGATTTCAGCTTGATGGCATTTTTCTTCCCATCCATCTCCCGGCTGTTGTCTGTCTGTTGGTTTGCTCTGCCCAGTCCAGTTCTGACAGCTGTTGCTTACCATATTGGTTCTCAGCTGTTGGTGTATTGGGAACCAAATGTAGAAGTGCAGAGGGGTACCCAAGAGGCAAATCCAGAGTACTTACTGTTGGAAACCTGTTTATCTACCCTCTGTTAAGTACCTGTCTGTGTCATTCTCTTCTATCCTGAACAAGAAAGTTGTTTCTTTCAGATTGTGGTAATACAGTTTTCACCTTCTCTGCATCAAGAGTAGAGACACCTTGGCCACTATCACAGGCATAAGTTTGATTTATTTTTCTTCAAGGGAAGAAGCTGTCATGGCTCCTTTTGAATAAAAGTTTTGCAAACCTTCCTGATTATGTTTCATGGTGAAGTTGTAGGAGAAGGCATCTTCTGTTTCTGTATGATAAATGCTTAATTTTAACTCTCTGGATCGTTGTGCTGGCTCATCACTGTCGCTGGCTCAGTTTCCTGGAATTCTCCTTGGAGCGCTAAGAAAATGTGAGTCTGACCTATCTGTGCGAACCTGAATACCATAGAAAGGATCCACAGCTAAACCTCAGCATGAGGGAATTGCAGAGAACTCCAATAACTTGCTACTTTAGTGAACATTCCTGAGAAAGGTTGGCCATCCACTTGATTGGAATCCAATGAGATCCCATCCTTGGTCTAAGCTAAATTTGCAAAACTCATTTTGCCCCTGCATATCAATAGTCCAATTAATTTAATGGAAGTTTTGTGCTTATTCAGGTTAGAAACTAGGCAAAGTTGCCTCACACATCAGAGGAATGAAAGCCAGAAGCAAAAATTTCAGTGTATAAGCCGGCTCGAAGATCCCACCATAGGTACCTTGGAAGCAATCTCAGGCTACTGAATTACTTCACTACAACAATTTTCTACAATTGATAATTAGCATGAAGGAAATTACTTTAGCATGTCTTTGTGACATTTTTAAGATTTGCCTTCTGGGATGTGGAAAGTGGTCCAAGTAATCAGGTTGTAATTTCATCTTCATTTTAAAGAATCTGCTGCTCAAAAGATAATTTTTGTAGGATTTAAAATGGGGAAAATGCAAATTTAAGGGATGAATGGTAGGAACAAAAATTTTTGTCTTGCATGTGAATTTTGAAAAACATTCTTTTGGTAACGCCTTACATTTGCAAGGTAATTATTGTAATAATTTGGTATGTGGAAGTGAAGAAAGCTTTAAAAACGGAAGACGAATGTGGCTTAAAATCACATTTTGATCCCATTTTCATGCCACTTGTCTCCCAGAACATTCAGATAGCAGCAAATACTTCCAAAATAGTTCAACACGGCTAGACATTACCTGCTTTTGGAAGTGGAAAAAAAAAAATGCACTTAGCAGAGGCAAGCCTTTATTTAATTAGCCACAGTGTAAAGGTTTCTTGTATTCCTTTGCAGTTACACGGCCGTGAGAGACTGCGGAGTACCTGAAGGGTAACTCCTACTGGGACTAATTCAGTCCAGACAGCTCCAAGTATGTTCATTAAGCTCTGGCTGGGTTTCACACAGGTGGGGAAGGTTAGAAGGCAACAGATAGAGAATGGTACTGATTGTGTTAAGCATAAAACACCATCTGTTTCACAAGTAAGAAGGGAACAAAATCTGCACGTCTTGAGGGATACTATCCCGCTGCTAGAAGTCAGCTCTCTTTTTTATTTATTTTTTATTTTCTTGCTACATTTTCAAGCTTTGGTGTAAAGCAGCTAGAATGTAGAAACCGTAAAGTCATAAATCAGGGGGCTGCTGAAAAGATGCTGAAGTTTAAACTACCGTGGGGGCTTTCAGACCTGTAATACGTCAGGAAAAGAGGGAATTTTAAATAAGTGTTATGGTTGGCACAAGAGAGGGAGAAGATAGAATGAGGTTTAAGTCCAAAAGTTTTAAAATAGAGTAATATAGGCTTAAAAATCAATTGATATAACAGTAAAAATGCTCTTCCTTTACTGCTGCTTTCTCTTCGCTGTCTAGTGACCAAGTGAAAAAACCAAATGTGTGTTTGGAATCGCACAGTAAACATGACAACATCTTAATCTGTTGTTGAATTAGAAAACTTTCTTGAGGGTTGCTGGTTATGAGGAAACATTACAAGCAGATGTAAGTGGCTGAATGCAGATGTGTCTGAGAGCTGCAGAGCTTTGTGGACACTGTGAGCCTTGACTGTGGCCATATGGGGAAAGAGGCAACTTTCTTTCTTGCTCTGCTTGTAGAAAATTCTGCACGGGAAAAGCCGTGGGTAGCTGCAGGGCTGCAAACTTCTGGTGCCTTGGAACATCAAAATGCAAGACCAAGATCTCTGCAGATCCTGAAGGTGATAGTGTGCTCACCCCTGCAGAAATCACCTGCCCATGTGAAGGGCTTCATTGTGAATCTGGGGACTGAACTTGCAAGTCTCATTTTTTGTAATTTTGACATACTATGGATAATCCTCAAACTCTGCATTAGTGGGAGTCAAAGTGCAAGTACTCAAATAAATAGTAAATCTTAACTGTCACAGCTGTATCAAAAGTTTAGTGGTATTTGGTAGTTTTGTTAAAACTCCAAGTCTTGAAGTATGGAACTGGGAGTCTTTCCTTTTTCTGCCTCTGTCTCTCCTCCCCTTTATTATTTTTGTTTTGTTTTCTGTGGTTTTAATAGAGTTCCATTACTTGAACAGGATTAATTTCCTGACCCATTAGATCAATAATGGTTTTGCCAGATCTTTAGCTATTAAATGCTGACCTAGTCTTGACTTGTACCAAGGTATTGTTCACATCAGAAACATGATTTCCAGGATGTGACCCAGAGCTTTTGCAGGAGAGAGTAAGACAAGTGTGGACACATCTCTTGGGCCCAGCAGAGCATTCACGGAGGTAGAAGAGACTGACATCCAGGCTGGCATGTGTCCTTCTGACACACAGGTGATGCGTAGTGGTAGAGAAAGACCCCTAAACAACTGTTTGTTGCTTCAGCTTTACTTCCCTGAGGAGAAGCATCATCGATATTCACTTCATAACCTTTGCAGAAGCCTGTGCTCTTCATCTTTCAACGTTTGTCTTGCAAGACTAACAGATTCAGAGGCTTTATTTTTTATGTTTAGAAAATATTTTTCTAGGTAGTTTAGCTTTCATCCAATGCAGATGACCCCCAGAGAAGCTTGTAATAGTGTTAGTCTACCTGGTGTGTGGTTTTTGGTTGCCTTTCTTTAAAACAAGAGCTTTTGTTTTGCTGGATTTCTTTCTCATTGTATATTGCAGTATAAAGGTGGCCTGACTTTGCAGAGTAGGCGTGTTGTCTTCTTTAAATATAATTGCAAAGATCAGTCATCTTTGGACCACCTTGAACTAAACCCTTGCATCAACTAGAGTGTAACTAAAGCTATTGTGACTATAGTTTTTCCTTAAAAGCCATTTTAGCATTCAGGATTTTTTTTTTTTATTACAGAGTATTTTTGCCATCTGTCATTCCCCTTGTTGGTCTGCACCTGAACTTTACTGGTTGAAAGGATCTGCTGAAGGACTCCTGAACCATGATAGTCAAAGTAGGACTCTATGTCCTTAACTGTAGAGTGGGGAGAATGGCTGTCTCCTTGGGATCACTGAAAATGAATCTACAGAGAGCAGGACTGCTGTGGTAGGAACTGTGAGGGATGTTTTGTTTTGGGTTGCTTGTGTGTAGCAATGATGAGGTGAAAGGATGCGATAGGTCAGCAGCTTTGCAGCTGTTGAAAAGAGTTCCCAGGCAGAAGGTTTGTGCTTACCTTTCCAGAAAGTCCATCTTATACTTGGCATGAAACCAAGGTCCATATCTCTTCTCCTTACTGACTTTCCTGGGTGCTTTTCCCTGGGGTTGAAGGCACACAAGACTAGACTTGTGCTTTTGGGCACAGTACTTACCTCCTGTCCAGCTTTACTGATGGGAACTTCTCTATACTCTTCATCACATCCTATTTTCCATGCCTGATGTGCCTGCGTACTTGGTAGTAGAGGTGAATGAATGAAAACATCTCAGTGTCTTCACTGAAGTGGCATGAAGCTTTGGTCATATGTGAAATGTGGTTAGGCATCGTCTTTTATAGTGCTCTCCGGTGTCGAGTCATCTTTGTTGAGGCACTGTTCGGCTGTGGCCCTGGTTGCTAGTGGGCTGAAAGGAGGTGGCCCCAGGCTGTTGGCATAAAGACTGCCACATAGATAGAAAAATGTCAACCAGTCCAGAAAGCCTGGATTATGCCACAAAAAGTTCCGTCAGTTTTACAGCAGCTTTAGTTTATAAAAGTCCTATTTCATCACCCAATCAAGAAATCATTTTGTGACCTAACCCTCAAGAGTTTATTGCATAAAGTATAAGATACTAAGTTCATTACCGACTATAAGGATTTTGATCAAACAATAATTAGCAGCACTTAAAAGATATTTTGTAGCCTAAAACACTAAATCCATTGGTATATAACATCCAGCCGTGGAACATATGTGTGTGTAATAGTATCAATATTGAAAGCCCCTACTGTGACGAGCCATAGCAAAGCATTTTTAGTCAACATACTTCTGGGATCACTAATGATTAATTAGTGTGTATCATAATGTAAAGCAAATGTCACCCCTGCTACCTGGGGCTGCTGTCATTTGAGAAGGGAAACTATTTCCAGTTGAGCACTGGCTGGAAAATGCAAACAGCATCGCAGCCTGCCATCTCGTGGGCAGAGCCCCGCAGCTCCCACGGGGAGAGGAACGCGCCTTTTTCCACAGCCGCTCCCCTGGTCCGGCTCTTGGCACTGCTCAGAAATGGCCGACAGGTCTCACTGTGGTGCAAAATGATTTAAAAGGAGAAAAATCTGCAACAACAAATGTTTTGTCTTCCATGCCTCTCTGGAGAGTGGCTGCCTGAAAGGGAACGACCTCGGAGGGTTGCTAATAACTAGACTGAGATTTCTGATGCTTACATGCCAGAGTGGTGTAAATAAAAAGTAAGGATTAGGTGCCTAGGAACCATATTATTTACTGATTATTTCTCCCATAACTCACCTCATTATTTGAGGGTGTTGCTGTTGAAGCAGTTTGCAAGATAGCCACATAGCAGTGGTTTTGTCTTTTGTTGAGGGAAGTCCAATAATTTTGAAAATTGCACTGCGCCTACATTTGGGTTAATTCAGAGCATTATGTTTTATCCCACTCCCTTCTTCTTTTTTATTCCTTAAGAGCTGCAAGTTTTCAATATAAATAATAGTATTGTATAAATATTTGTTGCTCCTTTTATTCAAGTAGCTCTCTAGGAAACAGTTATTAATCAACAGGAAATGCTGTAGGTTTGGTCCTGCAATGAGATCTATAAAAGAGATTATTCTGTTTGCAGTGGGCCCCTTCTAATCAAATGGGGCTCCACACAGATCCAGGGAGCTGGCAGGGTGTATGTCGTTGCAGGCTCACCCTAAAAATATTTGCTTACTGATTTTTACTGGAAACATTCAGTTCTCCAGAAGGGGTGTCACAACTGAACTAATGGACGAGTATCGTATCCAACACCGTTTAAAGGAAATAGCTAACTTGATGCGTTCAACTAGTGCATTTTCTTCAAAAGTGCAGCATTAGATTTCATAATGCTACTGCCAAGTGATTAAAAAAAAAAAAAAAAAAAAAAAAAAAGGCAATACAACATTACGGTTGTGGATCCCTAAATGGTGCAATCAGACATCACTAATCTGGACAATTTGTCTGAAGTTAATACAGTTTTAGTTCAGTTTAAAAAGGGAAAGAATCGTTTGATTTACTACTATTTTTTTTTTGTGCGTGCAAGTTGAAAAGCATGCTTGATTTCCGCTATAAATTGTATCCATGCCTCATCACTCCATATTTTTAGAGTTATGTTGACATCCTAAGCACAGTAGGATCTATACTTGACATTTTAAAGGAGCTTTTATAATTTATGTGGATGTTTGATACAACATATTTTTTCAATCTGTAACATGGGAGGGTTACAATTTAAAAGTGAAATCGAACTTTCATTTCAGATACATTCTAGGAGCAGCTACTTTAAAAACGTAAACTGTATAACTTGCTTATATTTTACAATTCTCTGCCTAAACTAGATCATGACAGTTTATTATGTAAACAATAAATTTATTATGTAAATAGTAATAGCTGTAGTGGACAGAACTTAATTATCAGATTTATACCTAATTGCCAGCATGGGTTTGATTAGTTTTGGTTTCTTGCTACTTATTGTAACAGATTTTAAAAATTTACTCTCACTTCATGATATTTTTTAGCAAATAAAATTAATGGAAATATTCCCTTACATATTACAAAAAAACCGTGGTTACCTGGTAAATAAATAATGCTTAAAATGACAGGTTTGTTACTGAGATGCACGGAGAAGAGCAAGGTCAGGGGGATGGGAATTAGTGCAGCCAAATTATAACCAAGCGCTTCTATGGTGTTTCTGACCATAAACAGTGAAATCACAAAATTTTTAGGTTGACTCTTTCCACATAAGCTGGGAAGATTTTATTGCTTTTTTTTTTTTTGTCTTTGCTGACTTGTGCCAAATGGTGTCTCTGCCTCAGACTATGGGGCAAAGGACTAACGAAGTCTTTTACCTTCCCAAGGGACAGTTCTTACAGCCCATTTACCGGGGCTGGAAGTTTTCCCCGTAGCAAGGCAAAGAAATTCTGGACCCTGACTTGGACATTTCCTTGGAAGCACACACCCTGGGGAGCGAAGCAGAGGCGAGCAGTGCTGGTGTGCCCCGGGGAGCCCTGCTGCTGGGTGCGGTGGGGAGAAGTGGTGCTGTGGGGTGGTCCTGGGGCTCCAGCAGTGCTGGGCGTGATTGCTTCCGCACACACCCGCTCCTGCAGCATGGCAACAGCATGGCACTTTGAAAAAACTTTTTCACTTGAATGTCTATTTCAATTTATTTACCTGTCCAGGGTGAAAAGCAACTACTGAAACATGGCTCCATTTTTTGTCCTGATGTGTTTTGGTTTTTTTTTTTTTTCAAAATTCTATTTGTGTTCTACTTTTCTTATTTTAGCAAGAACTGGGCAAGCTAGAAACTCAAAAGTCCAAGGGATCCTGTCTTTTCCCCAATATCTTTTAATCCTTTTGTGGAAGGAGAATGTGTGGCTCGTACAGGGTGATGTTCCACACTGTAGATTTTTTTCTCCTTAAAAAGATCTGACATATTTCCTATATTAAACTCTCTCAGGAAGGATGCAAAGGAAAGCTCAGAGAAATTAATAGTATCAGTTATGGACTTCTATGTTATTCTAACTCTACACTCTTTATCTACTTTGCCCTTTAGGAGAAGATTTTCAGAATGAGACCCAGGGGTTCAGAAGTGGTTTTGAAATCATAGCACCAGGACATTAAACTGTTCCCTGATTCTCCTCCGGACTGATCTAAATAGCGCTGGGAGACGCTTTTGTGTTACTTACACCAGGGACATGGGGTCCCCACTGGATCCCAGGGCACTGTAGTCTGTGGGAGCTGAGCTATGACGTGCTGTCCAGGCTCTTTGTGTCACTGGTGGGGGAGAGGCACGGGACCTGGCAGAGGAAGCCGCTCAACAGGGGACTGCTCTGTTGGTGATCCATGTGCAGAACCCCCTCCGGTTACACACACATTTTGATGGGAATACTCACTATCAGAGTTATACACATACTCTAGTACTTTGCTGCATTATGGCTTGTGGGATGCAAGTTTTGGAGAGAAAAGACCAGTATCTGATGACACAATTACAGCTGAGCTCTAAGGATGGGGCAGGGCAGGGTCGGGACAGCATGGTGATTTCTGTCCACAGCACTTTTGCTCTTGCAATGGCCTCATCTACCTCGAGCCCACGTGTGTAGGTTGGATGCATGGAGGTGCAGATGTATGTGTGCTGCCTGCGTGTTTGTAACATAATATAAAGTGTGTCATGTGGGAATAAAACATAAGTATTGCTTATATGCACACAGACGTACACAGCCTGTGATATGTATCTACTCAGAGATATTCAGCATATTCTATTAATATTTAAGGTGTAATTATATTATTAATGCATTACATAATAGACTGCAGCGTTAGCTTGTGTTAGCTGGATGTATTCTCCTCGTGTGCATTCAGTCAATCTTCCTTGGACCTGCCATATTCTGAACACGGAACAATACAGATTTCTCACTCGAAAGACCAGCTTTGCAGAGAGTGTATATGTTTAATAAAGTGCATTCACTGATTTTGTGAAGATACTACACGAGGCTGAATGCTGAGTTTCATAGACATATAGTGCTAAAATTGCCTTGCCTATTATAAAGATAAAAATATCTTTTTGTTCACATGTTCTGCTTGCTTCTTTACAAATGAAGGAGTTAAATACTGAAAGGCAGGTGGATGCTGTAACTACTTTAGAAAAAGATGAATAGGGCTGATGGCTAAAGCTACAGGGAATCTATTGATGGTCCAGATGCAGACATGGCTCTTACTCCACACACAGTTCAAAGTGGGGTGAAGCTGCCTGGGTAATTGGCTATGAAATAACTAACCTCTGGGAGAAAATTGCCCTTGTACTTAATTGCTTGCGTTCAGGGTAACATGTAGCCACCTGGCTGATTAGTGCCCTTACCTATATTTACACCCACCCGAGTTTAAATGCAAGCACTATTGTTGGTCTGGCTGTATGCATTCATCGAGTGGCCCTAGTGGATTAAAGAAAATATGACCACCAAGGTCAGTTTTTCTTTTCATTCTTCTTTTATCTCCTTCTGAATCCCCCATTTCTCACATAAGAAGAGCAAATTCAATCCTAAAGTAAATCCACTGACTTTAACAGAACAGTCATGGAATGAATTTGGTCCCAATGGTTTAGTTTGGTCACATTAAATACTTGAAGCAAGGAAGTGAAATCTAACAGCCTAACAGAAGTCAGAAGGCAAGGCAGGTGAATGAATGGAAGGAAAGTGAAGTACTGAAATAGAAAGAGGAGTTTGTGACTTTTTTGTCATGGAAAGTCTTTGGGAACAGGTTGGATAAACAACTCTCAAAGATCACATTGAGCTTTCTTGAGGTGGAGAGATGAAGAGGAGGGTCTTCTGGTGTCCCCACTATGTAGTAGCATTTATGTTCAACTTTTCAGCTGCTTAAACATTTAAATGTAAGAACAACATTTCTTAATGTAAGGGCAATCAACCACTGGAACAGGTTGCCCAGAGGGGTTATGATCTCTGTCCTTGGAGATATTCAAAATCTGACTGGACACGGTCCTGGGCAACCTGCTTCAGCTGACCTTGTGTTGAGCAGATGGGTTGGAGTGGAGAATCCACAGAGGTTGCTCTAACCTCAGCCTTTCTGTGCTTTTGTAATTGTGACATAGTATCAGGTTAATATTTGTCATTATCTTACAGTGTTACATTCATCTTTATTTTCCCTGATTGGTAGGTGGTTAATTTAGATTGTTTCCTTATTGAGTATTTAGCATTTATATTTTCAAGCTCAGATTCCAGATGCTCATGATTATTGTTGATACTGATAATGCTTTGCCCACAGTCAAACTGTAGTGGTTTTATAAAGCCCTTGCATCAGCCAGCACTAAGACTGATCAGCACTGCTTCCTGTGCCTCCTATTTCAGTTCAGAGTGCATTGATCGCCGTAGTTGCTCCAGAAGTGTATTAGTACCACAAGAGATTAGAACCTGGTTTTGGGTTGGTTTTGCTACTGCTGATTGACAGCATGCAGGAACTCTCTGATCAGGAGTATATTGCCAGAGAAATCTGGGACTGAAATTCTGAAATAGAGCACGGTGTAGGCATCAGCAGCCATTTTGTGTAATTAATACCTACAGATTTTTGAGCAAAAAGGCATAATTGGCAAAGATACAAGATGCACGTTTCTCAGAAAAGAGAAAATTCTAAATTGAGGGAAAAAAACTGAAGACTTTCCAGTGGCCGTATGAATGTGGGAGTATTATTGCACCATCCCGTAATTTCCACGCACCTCAGCTCCTGGAGTCATGCTATCACGCAGCCTTAGATCTCCTAATTAAAAAAAGGTTTGCAATTCCCCACTTGGAGAACAGTTTCAACTCAGAAATGCTCAAAAATTTGAAGACCAGCAGAAAGCATAAACGAGTTGCATGTAGAATTATGTGATTTTTTTAAAATTGGTTTCATGCTATTTTGATCCCTTGTATTTGGCAGTGCTTCTGGGGTAAGCTGAGCAGTGTTTTCCCCAGGACCTGGACCTCTTTTAACCAGTTGTGCTAAGTACCTTCAGTGCCTATTGACTTTGGTGTTGGCTGATCAGCATGTCTTGAAATCTCGTCCTCTGCTGATAAGATGTTCAATTTGCAGGAAGAGGAAGAAGTTATGGCAGGAAGGTGTCAAAGGATAGTTTCTTCAGACACCACTTTCTCTGTCAATGTTTTGACAGCCCTATTTTTACTGTTGCCTTGTTAGTGTTCTCACTTCCCATCTGTCATGAAAATGCTGATGTTTTCCTGCTTTTAGAGCAGAAATGCTGCAATTCACCGTCTTTACTGAGGTATGATACCTTGGCAACTTTGAGTCCGGAAGACAATCTGAGCAGGAAAGTTACATGAACCTGAATGGAGAGATTTCCGTGTGGATATACAGTTACTGTGCTGAGTTTAAGGATGTTCCTTTGTTCTCAAGAGGTATCTTATTTATTGAGAAATAGCTGGATAGTATGTATGCCAAACAGGTGGTCACATGGAAGAATTATGGAGTTGTTGATGGAAGCAAACCCGTGGGATAAAGGTTTTTTCTGCTTTGCTTAGCCAGCTGAGAGTCTGGCAGTATGTCTAAGCTTGTCATCCAGCGTCCTTCAGCTGTTGGCCCTGTATCTCCACAGAGAAATTCACCCCACCTGCTTTTGGTGGGAGACCTGCTGTCTGTCTCCATTAACTATGGAGAAAGCATAGTCAAATAGCTTAGCTCAGACATCTGGGTTTTAGTAGCCCAACGTTCAGATTATTGTTTAGGATTAACTCATCCTAAATAGTTTGTCTTCCCTGCAGCTCTCTGACTGGTAGAGACATCTCCTTTTCAGTATGATACAGATGACCTTATAGTCCTGGTTAAATTGGCGTTTTCTAAACAGTCTGGCTCTGTGTTGGGGAGAACAGAAGGTTTAGGTGAGTGTTTCTACCTTGTGGAATCTAAATCTCTTATGCTCTATATCCTGCAGAACAAACTTTGGTTTAAAATTACAGTTCTTTCTAATACTTCTCTATTTTTCTTTCTGTGTGAATGACTGTTATTTTACCCTTTCATTTACCTAGTTGAGATACAGAGAAATGTAGACTATTTCTTTTATTGATAAAGACTGTGGTACATTTGAAGGTATAGGGAAGCTAAATGGAAAGCTTACTGCAGTAAAATGCAGCAGGTCTGCCAGAATTGCGACAGGAGAGTAGGATTAACACATCACAACTCTGAGTGATAAGGACCTGACAAGGGTAATTTACAGGTTTGTAGAAGGATATGTATGTACAGAACTTGAACTTGAGAGATAACACAGACATAAAAATGTACATAAAAATGGTGTGACAGGAAAAGATTATGTTAACAACTATTTCCCAGTCTGTAAAATATGAGGAAAGTGCATAAATTCATGGGCTGGAATGAGAAATTGTCTCCCTTAACTCTATTGTGTTATAATGAGGACCTTACACTTGTATTAAAAATGGGGCCTTTAGAACCCAGCAACAAAAAGAGTTCATTTGTATTAAAGATTTGTTTAAGGATGGATGTTTTAAATCATTTGACCAATTTGTAGATTTTAATATTCCTGGAGCTCAGATTTCCCGTTTCCTTCGGATAAGACATGCTGTTCTTTGTGAATTAAAAAAGGTATAGAAATGCAAATGTCACAGATTGAAAAATTGTTGTAGAAAGAGACTGTCTCACTAAATTGATTTCAAGGCTATATAGGACATTGTCAGTATCCTTAGACAAAGGCAAATGGGAAGTTAAAGAGAAAAAGGAGAGAGATTTAGGTAAAGAATTTAATATGTAAGAATGGAAACAGGCAGTTTAATAAAATGGATTTCTATGAAAATAAGGCATCAGGTTGTTCAATTTAATTACGTCCTATTCAGAGAACATATTTATGTCCTCTTACACTACAGAAATAGATAAAGAGATTGTTGTTATACTACAGCAGCAAGATGCTGCATAGGGGGTAACATATACATATACTTAGATATTATATGGAGATGAAACATTTTCGGATAAAGGTTTCAGAAATGGAGCTATGCAAAAT
The DNA here is from genome assembly GCA_013400195.1 of Aramus guarauna. NCBI lineage: Eukaryota > Metazoa > Chordata > Aves > Gruiformes > Aramidae > Aramus > Aramus guarauna. The sequence continues at coordinate 53,129 of VXBL01005738.1, read as the reverse complement.
GAGATCTTTAGGTGTGTTTAGACTGAATTATAAAGACTCGTTGATTAGACCAGTGTGAGAGAGATATTTCTTCATGTGTTTCAAGTGTTATTAACAATTTCTTCCTATGTTTAAACAGGAAGACATTAGAAGGTCAGAGGAGAAAGATGGTCTGTGTTATCTGTGGTAGAATATGTAATTTATCCTATGCCTCAGCATTTCATTATTAAATATTCTGCAAGGGTGATGGGACAGAAGAGAATAAAATAAAGCTTGTGGAGCATATAGATCAGGTGGAAATGAAGGCCATATAAACATGCAGACAATGGAGGTGCTGGGATATGGCCAAGACATAGCATTTACTGTAGGAAAAGAAGTGAAAATTTCAGGGTACTGCAATCCTATTATTGTACAAATCCTCAGGGGTCCAATAAAGTACTAAATAAGCACTGAATTAATCACTAACAGGGCCTACAGAGTTTTGAAACTTTTTCCTGATGGCAGACTTGAGAATATCTTGACTCTGCATGGTCAGGAATGGGAGCCGGTGCTGTGATTGCTACAAAGTGATCCACCTTTGTGAGGGCTGGTACGTCATTCATATGACAGAGAGGTATCTTGCTCACAAGGACAGAACAGGTCCTTTCTCCATTGCTGGTTATATGGGGAAGATGACCTGAGGTTTCTGCTGAGGATCCTCCCTGTGGCAAAGTGTCAGAGTCCCAGAAAGGTTAATGCAGTGATGTTCCCTCTGCAGCTGTTTCCTTGCCTGTTACCTCTGCTTTGGGCTCTTCTGGGTTTCCTTACCTTTTTCAGCATGGTGGTAGAAGCTTGGTTAAGTCCTGCAGAGTAAGATCTTACCTTGTTTCATTTTTTCTATTGACTAAAAGTGGTACGTTGGCTGTACCAGTGAGCTGAAAACAGGCTTAGTAAGCAGGGCAAATGGGCAGGATCTGCAGCCTTGTAGCGAGGTGACGTGCTTGTCTCTACTGGACGTGGTAGTTCCAGGTGGTGAAGACACATGCAGCTCACACCTTGCACTTACTTTGTGCCAAAACCTTATCTCTTAGCTCTGAGGCTGTAAATCACACATTCCACAAATTTAGTGGGATTTTTTTGTGGCTGAGAATTTGGGTGACTAATGCCTGCAGTGTGTGTAAACAGACAGCGGCAACGTGCTGCAAGAATTGTAAGCAGTCTGGCTCCTTGGCAGAACATAGGTAGAGCTTCGCCGGTCAGACTTTCAGTTCAACATTAGGAATGTAATTTTGGAGTTCTCTGTGGAATTCTGAGATCTGTCTGGTGGAAAGCTAAGTTTTGCTTTGATATTTGTTGCCCATGATTTTCTTCCAATGAAATTACAACACTGTCAGGCATATCTTCACCCACCCAGTTCAGCAGATGATAGTAATGCTTCATAAACTCTTGTAAAATGAAAGGGGATATTTTTGATGTTCTATAAAGTTTGTTATTCTTCAGCCAGGGTTGACTCATTGTTCTCAGTCCTACAAAAATGTGTTTTCTTTCTACTGGCAAATAAACAAATAAATGGAAGACCAACAGTTTAGAGAAGGAAACAAAAGGGAGGACTTCAAATGTAGTCTTACTAATGAGTTAATCAGCATGTTTGAATGCTAATAAGCACAAGTTGGTAAGTGGATCATCTCCTTTCTATTGTCCACTGGGAAGCTACATTTAGGAAATTAATTCAAATTTCGTATTTAACTCACTTTTCTTATGAATTAATGTGCATATTTAAATCTACCATGCAACAGTAACATTGGCATCTGCTTCTTTTCTGCTTCCTTCCTCCATTAATAATTACTATTCTCTAATAAAAATTAGAGGATGGAGGAAATAATACTAATCATGGATTCTAGCACTGTCATGCAAAATTCGTCATTAGAGCCTGCAATCACATGTTGTTGTTTAAATAAATGCCTGTAATTCTTGCCTTTGCATCTGGAGTGTCTGTTTTCGCTCTGTGACATCAGTAAAGTCTTTCCCTACTGACTCACATGTCTCTTTTGGAAAAGGACTGGCCTTTATTTCTGCAAAGGAGGATCAGTGTTGCTGGGCTAAGGCAAGAAAGGAGGACCCAGCTGCTGTCAGCTGTCAGGTATGTTCACAGCCTTTGGAAATGCGAGGCTGGTCATTTTAATTCCTTGCATTTGCAGGAATGGCAAAAAAATGTATGATAGTTGTTTCTTCAAGTCTGCTGCACAGGATTGCTCGGGAGGCTCTGGAGAACTCAGCAGAGCGGTCACGGACAGCAGCCTTGGAGAGCCAGAGGCTGCATCTGCACGGCACCTTCCAGCCCTCGTGTTTCCTGCTTTGAGGCACTGGGATGCTCTTGTCAGCTACGTAGATAACCGTGAGCAGAACGAGAGATGTGAATCTGAGAAACAGCTCATGCACTACAAGTAAGTAAGGTACCTTACTGGAAGAGCTGGAGCAGGAGGAAATGCTCTGTGTACAAACACGCAGAATAGACTGACTTGGTGAGAGTCTGATCCCACTAAGTGCATGGCAGCTGAACGCAAAACCTCCTGACATGTCTCCCAGCTTGTTTTGCAATAGAAAATAATTTGGCTTTTCCTATTAATTTTTGTAGTTACCGTTAAAGGCGATACCACAACTAACGTTATATCAGGCCCAATTACACTAGTGCGCTGCTTCTATTTTTTTTTTCTTTCATGCTGTGGCATTTCCTTTCCCTTGAAAACACTCTTTCACTCAGTCTAGCAATTAACTGCTTGAACAGTATAATAAGGAAGCAATTAAGAGGTGACAGAGAAAAATTAACACTCCATTTCACATTAAAGGCCAAGTGAGTATCCTGGCCATTGTGAGTTAAATGTGTCTTTGAAAACCTGTAGTTTGGACGTATTTTCCTTTTGAATAAGAAGCCAGCTCCATGTTTTTTTGTCTAGAGTCCCAATCTGAAAATGGATGATAACTAATTGGGTGCTGTCTGCTTAAACAGGCTGTATTAATTGCAGTTTGTTCTCCTGTGAGTGTCAAGGAAAACAAAATCTTTGTAATGTGTAGGCACAATGTACGCAGCCTTAATTTGAATATGCATGTAGCAGAGCAAATAAAGCAAACTACTGCATGCAATGTTGCCATGGCAGACGGTATTTGCATAATAAATAACAGCTATCATGAGACTTTCTTTATGAAGTTCTCTGCTGTGTTGTCAGCTATAAGAGCCTGCAATAAAGGAGCCAATATTGAGAAAGTAAGAGTGTGTTTTGCTTGCAAATGCAACACCCCAACCCCAGTCATTGTTAAGCATACGCGATTCTGGTGCTGCTGACAAAACGTAGGGGGTTGCATTGCTTTGCACACAAGAGCACGTGAACTACGCAGGGAATCATGCAAAATGACGCTCAAAAAGTGTTTTGTGTGAGGCCAGATTTTCCAAATCTGTGCCGTGGAGGCTGCAGGTTTGGCATGAGGTCATTAGCATCGACCCACGGCCCTCCTTTCTGACAATCTAACAAGTGGGACACAGCACAGAGGGTTCAGACAGAGCTGCTTTTTATTTTATAAGCAGCCTAACACTCCAAATGAATTTTGTGGAAGTTTTGATCAGGCTGTGGATAAGATCAAGATGTACTGACGGAGCTCTAGGACTAGGACCTAAATCATGGGCACGTTACTACTAATTCCAGAGGGACTGGGATTGTTCCCCAGAGTCAGGGTTGAATGTCTGTGCCGTCTCACAGGGCTCTGGCTTCAGAGCCGGTGGTTTCTGCTCTGTCTCTCCAACATGTGCGTCTCCTGCCCGGTCCCCTGTGCCAGAACAGGAGATGAGGACAACCCGCAGCTATTTGCCTCAGCTCTGTGCCAGGGGAACTCTGTCCTCTCTTGGATCAAGGCCTTTTTTGAGGCTCTTGATGCTGTTCTGTCCTCACTACCTGGAATACAGACCCTTCAAGTAGAGCTGGTTAAATATATATATTTTTAATTCCATCTTCAGCTGAAGGCTTTCAAACCTCAGAACACAGCAAAACTTTCATGATCAAATCATAAAGCTTTGTGAGGCTCCTTTGCTTTGGGGGTTCATAACAAATTGTAAGCACTGGTTCACTGGGGAGTCACTGAATATTGATAGTCAGCTTGGGCCCGGTTTCAAGTAAATGTGTTGTGGAATTTGATATTGAAATCCATGACTTTGATGCAATACCAGCTGAAAGGGAGAGGTTTCAGCTAGATTTTGCTTTGAGCATTTTATTTTCCTTTGGTTGGAATAAAGGGGAAACACAGATGAAGGCAATTATTGCTTCCGAAATATTAAGGAGAGCAAAGGGAAGTTGTGAGTTGGAATGTAAGAAAGACCCTTAGGATGGAATTAAAGGTAATAATAAATCCAAACCTGAGACTGTGTGCTTGGAGGTGAATGAGCATGGGGAAATATGGCTGTTTTGGCATGGCTTATTGACACAGTGGGGAACATGATGGAAGTGAAGGAGAGGACCACCTTGAGAAGGCTTCTGCAAGGCTCACTGCATCTGAAAGCAGATGCTCCTGATGGTAACCAGCCTGTTCAAAAGTAGATTAGTAGAGCAATCTAGTTTGTCATTTAGTTCCAAAAATGGGGAGAAGATGGTGACTTATACACCAAAATAATCAGACTGTGACAAGGGGAACCCCTCTGTTCTTCTTTGGTTGTGACTAACAGCCTTCCTGTTCCTGTGCCAGAGAGCTACACCGAGGCTTTCCAGACTCATGGAAAGCAAAGCACCAAGTTCTGGCAACTCTTAACCAAACAAATGCTGTCAAGGTTTGTATGCATGGATTTAATAAGCTTTGATTAGGATTTTAATTGACTTGGTAGATGGGACTTGACTGAGTGCTCTTAGGTGTGATTTAAATAAGGAATTAACTCTTTTGTCCCATGCCAACCTTTCCTAATAAAACTTAAATGATGAAGAGGCTGGTAGTACTGGATATCTGGTAATACTGGTCTGGTGTGTGGATTAGCAGAGTGAGAATTATTGCTGGTAACTCCTTGAATTTTCCCTAACTTATTGAAAAACAAAACGATGCTGCTACTTACAAGAGGCTTTTCATAGTGTACTGCCATTTACTAACATGAAGTAAAAGTTACTGTGTCCCTGATTTAGTTTGACTTTTGGAATCTGCATGCTTTTTTATTTTATTTTTCTTTATTAATTGTATTTACTTACAGATTCTCTTCCCTTTATTTTTATTCTCTTTAGTAAGCAATAAGAAATAAGCTGACTATCAGTACATATGTTAGAAGTAAGCAATGATTTTCAGGTTTTCTTTTGGTCTGAATATCAGAAATGATACCTTTATCGTATGTATTTTTCAGCTAATGGACGGGTCATGTAATATCTATAGTACCTAATATCTTCTCCTAAATAGAAAAGAAAAAAGTCGCTTCAAACAAGCAACCCTAGATCTCATACAACAGCACAGCGTGTGTCAATTCACACTGTGTCATGTGACATGAAACTACTTAAGACAACCTGACTTGGAGTGACATTTGTATTGCCCATATCATAGAATAAAAAAATAACACTTACTTTCACAAGTGAGTAATTATCTTTTCCAGTTGATGGTATTTTGCTATTTGCAGGTCAAAATGAAAAACAGGTAAGGGTTAGTGAGCTACCTTGAAAAGAAATATTACAGTAGGGAAGAGATTTGATAAGGCCCTAACCATGCTGGTAATATGAGCAAAAGAAATGGTTCTGTTCATGAAAGGATGGCTCTGTCTTTAGATGTGATTTGAACTAAAGCGGGGGGAAATCCAAAGAGGAAATCTCAGCTTTTGAACAACAGGCTTGTGAGATAATTAAGGCCAAAGGACAATTTTAAGGAAGGAAAAGAAAACATTATATATTGCTGAAGACTGAGGGCACATTCGTGTTCTCCATTTAATCCCACACATCACACCACAGTAGACTGGTAATGTGGACACCCCAAAGATGTGGAGATCATTGGGCAAAGGGGACCAGTGACAGATGCTCTCCTCCCAATCCCACCACTGTGCTGTAGCTGTTCATGTTGCCTGGTGAGAGGACAGTTCTCAGGTGTATTCTTTCCCTGAAGACATTGAAATTTATGGTTTATTAATAAAGATCTTAATTTGACATACAGTTAGGAGTCCTATGAATGCTGCATAGGGAAGTAACTTCCGAGTAGTGAGAGTTATCCCCAGCCTAAGGTACTTTCTCTTCTTGCAAGAAAATGCCCAGTCCTTCTGGAGGTTTTTCTAGTTAGACTGGATCTTCATACCCACAGGAGACCCTTTGCACTAGCATCTCATGGTGACATGCAGTTGTCCTCAGTTCATGTTCCTGTTGTTCTTAAAGCATCTCCCCATTGTTTGTTCTTAAAAAACATCTGTGACACAGGTGTGTGTCAGCTTGCAGACCTTACCCGTCAATGTCCATTTGCACATCATGCTGTAGGACATTTTGCGTGAGCCCAGGAACTGCAAGTGGATGTTACCTTCCAAAAATGGCTGATAATTGGGAAGACAGATGGCAAAACCATCCTGCCATGGGCAGTTTCCCTGCAAGAAGTTGTGCAGAGGGCAGTAAATGGCTCCATTTTGCACAACACTGGGTGATTTCTGCCAGCTGCCAGCGTGACAGTGTCTGCTGGAGGAACCCTCCTCCTCTTGTATCTCAAGCCCTGTAAGGCAAGAAACACATTAGCACTGTGATTTTTAAGATCCTTTTGGACATAACCTTGTAACCTCGTTTGTTTCTACAAAGTTGCACAGCTCCGAGCAAAATTGCACCTTGTCTAATGTGCTGGTACTCGTGTGTTTCTTTGACTCCAAAGTACCAAGACATTGGAAATATTCATTGTAAATTTATTTCAGCTATTTTCACAGATTTTTTACGAAGCTACAAAAATAAGCTTGCAGTGAATATTTCTTGTTCTCCTGCCATGGCCCCATGCTGCCACTGCCATGGCAACCACGAAATCTCCTCTCCTTCTCTATCAGGTCTTGTCTGCTCGGCTGGGGAGCCTCTGCAGAGTGATGCCACATTCGTGGCAGTGCGTCTTTCCAGTACCGGGGTCACTTCTTCCTATTTCCTGACTGCCCACTCTACAACCCCCCCCCAAGAGTAACTGGAGATAGGAGCATGTCTCCCCTCTTCTCTCCACCCCAGTTTAGTCCAGGGGAATAGTCACAGTTCTGCTGTGTGAAATTAGTGCCAGGGAAGAGTGGCACAGTAGTGAAGGTCACCCACTAGTTAGGTCTTCTCCAAGAAATGCTTGGAAGGGTCTGGATGATACTTTGTGGACATGTTTACATGCGTGATGGCTGCACATAATTTCTCTTTGAAAATGGACAGTTTCGATCACTTCTTAATCAAATTTTGAAGGTTTAAAAATGTAATACATTTTATATATGGGTTACATATTTTTCTTTACAAAGGGAGGAAAGGACATATGAAATCTTAGAAATGAACATAACATGACAATTTTGCAAACCACCATGAAATAAGGATTTATTCGTTTGTTGATCTCCCCTGGGGACCTGCATGCAATAAAAGCAGGAATTGTGCTGACTTGGGTGGAAGTGAGGAACATGTTCAACTTGAAGGCAAATGGTTTTGCTGCACAATCCAAGGATATAGGCTGGATGAGCTCAGCTGTCACTCAGTCTGTTAATCCCTTAAATCTTTAGCACTTGAGGATTAATTTCTCTAAATATTGTGCCAAATATAATAGTCTCTCTATCTCTCACACTATTAGATGTGTCTGAACTACAAGGAGCCTTTTGTCTCCCTAATAGGATTCAGCCCTAATTCTGAAGTCATAAAGCATGAGTTTAAAATCTAACAACTTAAAAAAACCCAAAACAAAACCAAAAAAACCCAAAACATTTTCCACAGGTAGAAAGGTAATAGCTGGACAGTTGTAAAGCCCTAAAATCCTGGGCTCTGCTCCTGCCCTTTACGCCAGTCCCACAGCAGAAACAGGCCAGGCAACAGTTGCGTGTGCTTGCTTCTGCTTTATCCTGGTACAGAAGATTTCTGGGCTGACAAAGAAGAACTGACAGTGACATGGTACCTTTCCAAATGTTCTTTTGGGGTGGGTGGGGGGGATGGATGGTGGTGTTGCAGTAGAAGGGACACCTGGATGGGAGGCACTCAGGTATAATTATAATGCTGAGCAAGCATGCGCGTGAAAGTGAGAACAACCTCTGGGACTCATAGTTACATGACGGAATGCCCGCTGGTCCAAGTAAGACAATTCTGATTATTTTAACAAAATCACAATACTTTCAGATGAGATTTTATGTGTACAGTGCTATTTGGGCTTTCTGTTCTCTTGGGGACAGCCTGCTACAGCTGGGGAGGGCTGTCGGAGAGCTCACCCTGTGCTATTACACTTCCTTACTGTGCCACGTGGCAGGTTGTAGACAATCAGCATCTTAGGACTTGGGTTTGGGCTCACAGGGCTGGGGGACTGAACGCTGATAGCCATATATTTTCCTGCTGTGGTACTGCTGTCCTGGCTGGGAAGTCAGAAACAGGTGGTGAAAGGAATAACAATACAATTTCTCACTTCAGAATTGTATCACGTGGCATTCATGTCTTTATGAAGCACCTATTGCTATTTTCCCTCCCTCTCCTGCATCCCTAACAACACCTGCAGATGACAAATCGTAACCAATTACACTATTACTTTTAACATGGGCTGTATTGATTACCTGGGCTCTGCTCTGGGTAGGTCTGAGATATCTTGCTTCAAACTGTTCTTTTCTCTTGGCACCAAGAATCAGTGCGTGGTGCATTGAAATGAACTCGAATTAGAGCAGACGGTGTGTGATGTGCTGAGTGACAGGCCACTGCTTGCTAGCAGGCCAGCAAAATTTGCAGCTCACTGGGAGAGGATGTAGGGGCACATGCCAGCAGCCCTGCCAGAAGGTCCCTGCCCGAGACCTCGCTCTGCGCCCCTGGGAAAACTCCTCCTGATAACAGCCATGTACTGAGTCTCAGCCTGCGCTGAGAGCTCGAGCTCGGGCATGTGGGTCACCACGCCGCAGAGTCACAGCTTCCCAGGAAAAGCTCCTCCACTCCTAGGTACTTTCTGCCTAGATGTAGGATCATATGTTGTCACAGTCAATTGCTTTTTCTTTCCTTTCTTTTTTGTCTGCATCCAATTTGCTTTAGCCAGATCACATCTGCTGGGCTGCTTTGGTTCCATTCTGGCGTTCCCCAGTGTCCACGTTTTTCTGCAGCGCGTTGATAGAACATGGTAAGGTCTTGGGCTAGGAGCTGGTCCCTGTGGGACTCTTGGGAAAACTTTGTTCATTGATGATATCCTGCTGTAGTTGGGGTTTCAAATGTGCATTTTTGTCAGTTTAGTATCCTTTTATGCTGACTTCTGCCAGACTGCCTTGGTGTATTTTTAGTTTCTAAACTAGAAAAATGTCCTATGATACCAAGTCAAATAGCTGATGAAATATTTTCTATAAGAAGACTGTAGTTTACCAAACTAAAAGTTGTTCACAAGAATGAGTAGATTTCAAATAATGTAACCAATCTGAAAACAAAGTAGGAACAAAAACCCCCTGAAATATAGTCGCAATAAAAAGTTTCATTTTTCAACTCTAAAGGACCCTTTCTTTTGAAATATTAGCTCATTTATACTTTCTGAGAAGTCAAACTTGAGATAAAGCATTCTGCTTTCATGGCTCCAAAACATTTTATGTTAGTGAGTACTCATTACATGAACTTTTTCTCCCAGTTTGGGATGGCAAAGAATGTAAAATTCTAAAAAAAGAAAATAAAAATTTAAAAAAATAAAAAAAAGGTATATTGACAGACTGTTTCCTGGTCAGAACTGCTTAACTCCAGGATATTTACATTTTCATGGTAGCAATCAAACCTGCAATTTTACCCCAAATGATAATGAATTAGCTTTGAAGGTGCAAACTGATAGAAAAGTCTTTAAATTCAGAGCCAGTTAAGATTTTCACACTTTTGCTTTTAGGTGAAAGTGAATGCAGAAATACAGGAACGCTGGATGCAAATGTTTTCACTGATGTAGTTCCTAGCAATCCAAGAGTAAATTGATATCTTTCCATAAAACTGATCTAATGAGATTTTGAAGTAAAAAGGTCATCTATATTGGAACATTAATTAGATTCTTTGAAAAAATGGGAAGCTCAATTTTTTGGTCTGTCAGCACCCTAGTAAAGATAGAAAACCTGTTCTGTGTCTGTTAAAAGTATAACAAGATCATGTAACTAGAAATGGAAGAAGTCAGCGAAAATTAGGAAGAAAGCAGACTGTTTTAAAAGTGAGATTAATTAACCATTGAAATAGCTTCCCAAGGGGATGATACCTTTTCTCCCACTTAAAGTCCCTAACTCGAGGTGGGATGTCTTTTTCAAGAAAATTCTGTAACAGTGCAAATTGTTCTACTCATCTAGGAGTCGCGGGGTGAAATGCTGTCTTATGCAGGAGTTCAGATTAGAGAGGATCGCGATGTTCCCCTTTGGCCTTGGCATCCATGGGTTTGGGCTTCACGGAATAGGTGAGAGTCAGGTCTGCAAGCTGAAACGTGGCTGCTCTGGGAAGCAGGGACTTTGAACAGTGCGTGGGGTACAGACGTGCGGTGTACGGGCGTGCAGCCCTGGGCAGGTGGTCACAGTGGTCCATTGTGAGCTCCAGCTGGAGCAAAACACATCCAGGGAGGTTGCAGGATGGAGCAGGCTTTGCCCTGTGGTTTGCACTTGTTTAGTTTTCCTCATCCCTTCCTGTTTCTCTCACACCTTTGAGCGACTGCTACCTGCAAACCCGCTGTTAAACTCTGCCATTGCCGAACCCGTATTAACCTGAAGGCATTAGAGAAATCAGTTGGAAAGCTCAAAATGTCCTTGGACATCAGGAAAAAGAGTCTTATGAATGACAAAGAAGAAAGTAGGAGTCAATGAGACACACAATGGTAGAGGAAAAATATTCTCTTTTACAAAATCTGGTGACTGAGGAAATTCCCCAGAGGAAGGAGAATAAGGTGCTTCCTACATGACAGTGAATGACAGCTTTTTTGTGTACTGTGGCTTCACAGTTGCATTTTCGCCCTGAGAAGCAAGTGAAAAAGGAGAGACTAACTCTTTTCTCAGAACATTAATGCTCACTGACATCCCAGCTCTTCTCCATTTTGATGTTCTCCATTTCAAGTCCAATCTTCCTCTGCTTCCACTGAATCCTGCACCTGTCTTTGTTGCACAGTAAGATTTGAATGAACGAAAGACTGGGGAAAAGAGGAATGGAGCAGCAGTCCGCTTCCTGCCCTAAAAGCATGCACTCCTGGTTCCCTCAGTATCACCCACTGCCGCAGCCCTTGGGGGATGGATGATCAGTGATGGGAAAGACAATTCCCAGCGATGCCAGGAAACAACCATGCACCATGGTGAAACCAAGAGGTGCCTGGTGCACTTTCTGTTCCACAAGATTATGGACTATGGGTCTTTGCGAGCACTCCTGGACAATGGAAAAGGGAAGACACAGCCCAAGGCAGAGTGTAGGGTCCTTTGTGAGGAGTGAGGTCCCAGTCACCCCTGGAGTGACAGCCCCTCCTCGGGCTCCTGTGGCTAGCTCTGGTTTTCCAGGGGTGGTCCTGCCCCAGGAGTCTCCTCGTGGTCTTCTGACCCCACATGAGGTTGATGAAGCTGCCTTGAGCAGAAGGACAATACAAACTCCCCAATATTGTCACCCAGAGAGAAGGAGCAGTGATGTGCCAGGGCCACCATAGCTCTTCATCCTCCTCTTTTGTGCACAAGGCACTGAAAAGGGAGACGAACTGGCTGCAGTGTCTGATCCTGGAAAGTCTAACTTCCCCTGTGCGTATTTACACATTGGCAGGGTTTGGGCCTTTGTACAGTCTGCAGCCAGTCCCACCTGTCCCATTTGCTGTCTACCCCATGCAAGTATGGGACGTGCCCTCCTTAATACCTGCTGCAGTATTTTTATGTTTCTTTCTGATGTCTAAGGATGAAAAAGGTATCTAAAAGGAGACCACATGGATTGTAGCAGGCTAAATATAATACGCAATTTCTTGAGAGCATATGAAGCCCCTTAGGCAACAGTTAAGCCATCTCAAAGCAAGGTTTGGTGCAATAGCTCATGTTGGTTTCTTGTGGGTTATGGCTTCTTAGCAGGGAAATCCCCAGCTGCACTGCCTCTTTCCCTTGACTGTCTAGTTTAACATCTTGTTTGCTTTTGTCTTGTATTATTTTTTTTTTTCCTTTTTTTCAGTAAGCCTTAGTCACTGACTTTCCTGGTGGTTCTGATGCCTGAGTCATGGCTTATGGCTTGTAAGGTGAGTGGGGTGCTGCAATGGGGCGCTGGTGTCAGCCCATCTCTTGTTCTTTTAGTTCTCTTCTCTAAATTCAGCTTCATGGGGTAACAGATAAAAACTACAAGCCTTCCCTGCAGGTCTCGTGGTGGCCTTGATCTTTGTGTTTTTTCAGCTCCAGCCCCATAAACCTTCGAAGCTAACCTTGCAGCTGCGCCCTGCTAGGCTCTCCCACACAGGTCAATCTCATTTCTAGTTTCGATTGTTACAGTTTAAAGATAGAATTTCCCTTTCTTGCTTCACAGCATTCAAATGCTAATGAGATCCCTTAAATGTCTAGGAAGTTATCCCAGTTTACACATATATGGTTTATTAACTCATGCTCATTTCAAACCTTTTCTTTGATGTAGGCTAATGGAATTATTCTTTTAGAATCGCTTTAAAAGGTGACTTCTCTTTCTTTCTTGCTGGATGGTGTTTCTCTGAAGCACGTTTGTGACTGCTTTCGGAAAAAATACCTGCTTTTCCATGGGCTGATGTTGAGCACTCCTGGACTTGTACACAACAGATAAACAGTTGCTTTCTATTTGCAGCAACTTTCTCAAGTTCACACTTTTACTCTTTGCTGAAACAATATTTATTTTACCTCCCTTTCCATAGCTGCACAGCTAATAAGATGGAGCAGACCAGGTTTGCAAAAATACATCTGCCTAGAGAATACGGTCATGTGAGCCAGCATTTGTTTCCAGCTGTTTTCTTGTCATTAGCTTTTAATTTCAACAACTACCTGCTTGTGCCTTTCCTCTTTTTTCCCCACCTCAGGTATTTTGTGCTGTTATTGTGATTGTCAGTTCTGTTCTGCTTGAAAGGTTTCAGTGTATGTTGCCATGGTTACAGGTGCCAGAATTGGAAATAAATGAAGGGGGTATCAAGGCACCGTTGTGACTCTGATGGAGGCTTAGCACTAAGATGTTAGCTATTACTTCGCTGGATTCCACGTTATTTGATGATAGATCCATTTTAATAGAATATTTAAATGCTTGCATGAATATAGATTGCACTAAAATGGAATTATGTAGAACTGGATTTAAAGTAAATTAATTTTTTTAACAGTTTTTTTTTTTTTTTTTTTAATGAGTACATAGCCTTTGGGACAATCCGCAAGTAAGTGAACAGAGTGTCTAGAGTATCTACTGTATGAATGGTATGAACACGTTTGATTATATCTACCACTGGAGTATGGACCAGTATTGAGAACATTTCTTCACAAAAGTTGAAAGAGAGAGGAGAAAAACTTTTTTAGGCAGTAGAAAGCTGCTTCAGAATGGTTTCTTATACCTGAATGAGGAAGGCATTTGGAAATTAGGTGCATGCTGTCTCTCTTTTATTGTCTGTATAGTAATAACACCTGCTTGTAAAGGCTTGTGGGAGGCTTGTGATGGAGATGACGTGAGGGTTTCTGGAAAACCAGAGTTCCTTCTTCCATTTCTCATTTGATAGGCTTGAGACTTAATCCAAAGCTCAGCAAAGTCAATGGAGAAATTCCCAATGACAACACTGAAATTTGAATTGAATCTTAGGTAATTTTTTAGCAACCTTTTTCCATGTTGTTCAAAGTGATATCAGTCTGGTTTAAGTCCTTTTTTCTATCAGATTGTCTCAATCGGTCAATTCCTCTCAGTGTGCATCCATGGTAATGTTTTTCGTGTGTTCTTTACCCAGGGGAATGGGCAAAATGTGGAAGCACCGCTAAATGTTTAAAATGGGCAGTAACGTGTCATGGTTGGCCCAGAGAAAGTTCCTGCTCTCATTTGCCAGGGAAGGGATGGATTTTCCTCTAGTGGTGATACCTGGTCCCACTGAAGCAAGCTCAAAAACTCCTGCCCACATGAAAGGGAATTGTGTGTATGTGTGACTATATACATGCATATATTTATACACTCATATAGTTATGTATGTATAGTTAAAGCCTTCATACTTTCGAAGTAGTTTTAAAATTAAGCTGTGGCTTTCTGTTTTCTGAAATGTTATTTTGAAGCCAATAGAAAGAAGGCAAAGAGTATGGTATCCTTGTAGTGTTGATTAGTGATTATAGTGGGATGGTAATGGTAATATGACATTTTACTAAAGGTTGAGGTTTCTACAGTAACTCAATTTATCATCTGTAAAATGCAGGAAACAGGAACAAGTGAAGGCAGTTACAGTATTCATCCTTTCCCCTAATTTATATCTTCATTTCTTATTAACCCTTCCTCTAGCAAAATTGCTCAATGAGAGTATTCTACCTCTAGCCCTTGGGATTAATCTTGTGGAATAGCTTTGATAACACTGTTATAAATGTGGAACTTAGAAAATACGTTGTCCACAAAATGCCAAACTTGCATTTACCTTCATCAAAGAGTTGCATTTATTCTTGAAAGCTGTCTCTCTTCTGTGGTGGATTAGAACTAATACTGTATGTCCACCCCAGTGGGGGAGATGGTAAGTGTCTGTGATCTGGTATGTGGAAGGTGCCTTTGGTGTCTCTTTTAGGTGACCCTCTGTCCTGCTTGGGCATAAAGCAGGTAGATGTGACTGGAGGAGGAGGGTTTTGGTGATGGAGTGAATCAGCTAAAGGGAGGAACAAAGCTTGGGGAAGTTTTTCTTCCTTAATAAATGTAGATCCCAAAAGGCAGCTGAGATCTAAGCCCTCCTAAATCACAGGTACCTAAAAAAAATTTAAGACAGAGTTTAACCACATAAGATTGTCACAAACCCATGAAAACTATGCCTGGCTTTTCAGAGTCCATAGGTACTGAGGTTTTCACCAGTGCAGTCAGTCAGAAATGCAAAGTTCAACGTATCGATTATGGCTGTGGTCACCTTTTGTATACCTTGTGGCGTTTATAGAAGGGCTAGCGGCTGTACTGTCTCCACGGCTGGAATCACTCATGTAGAGTAGCCGGGGTAACTCTGCATGGCACTGAAATATGCTTTGCAGCCGCCCCCTCAACGCCCTGCTCATATTTGTGAATTCTGCTCCACCAGCTGGATACCCAAAAGCAAAGCACTTAAAAGCCTGTGTCCCTTTGTCAATCTGGGCCTAAATTTTTAACTCTATATACTGCAGAGACTTTGTCTGGGAGAAGCTAGGGAAAGCAGCATCTGCTTTCTTTGAGCACTTGCTTTGTATAAGCACTCAGCAAACACACAAAACTTCCACAAAACAGGGTGTCGTATTTTCCTGTGATTTTTGCAATTGCCTGTCATTAGGTTGAGGGACATACGTGCGCATGGGATAAAAGGAGCTGCATCAAAATCAGTGTTTACACAAACTCCGTAAACAAAGCAGCATCTGCTAGGCTAGCTGCGGTGTTTCCAATTCGTTGCAATACCTAATTGTTCCCAAACTGTTGTGTTTTCCTTGACACTGAATATAATTTACCGGAAGAGGTAAATGTAACACCCGTTCATCTCCTAACAAATGAGCAGAGCTACCGTTTTATGCTTGACTTTAAAATTTTGACTATGGTTTGTACCTGATGGAAATAAGCTCGTGGAAATTATTTGGCAGTAGTCTCTCTCCGCGAACTCCGGGAATTATTCCTGCACAGGACAACAGCGACCACTAGTGGCTAAAGAGATTTTTTCCAAATTGCTAAAACGAAGGAAAAAGCCATGGATTCAGTATGTTAAGTTAATGCAACACATGCTATTGGATGGATTTTGTGCCCTAAGACATAAAAAACCATGCCACTGTTTTTTGTAAGGTGCACATATTCCGTTCACAGCTGTGATTTGCTCAGTTTTCCAGGACTGCTCCAAGGTTTCCTCAAGCTGGCCACTTGCCCTCTGGTCAATATTAATGCAGACTGCTCCAAGTCCACTTCTCCCTCCAAATCACTCAGTTTTGCCCTTACTCTATCCATTATCAGTTGAGGTCCAATATTGATGCAAGCCGCAAGCACAACGCAAGGTCTTCAGTAACAAATAGCAGAGTGGCTTCCAGCTAGCACCCCAACACGGAGAATCCAGGCCTCACCCCATTTAGGTACGCTGCATCAGTCCTTGGTACTGCAGTTTTTGCTTCTCCTGTTGGTTAGCATCTTCTGTCACTTGTCTTCCATGCACTTTTTAATTGGTTAATTACTTTATCCATATGCCAAGTGCTCACTAGAGTGCCAGTTATTAGCGATACCACATGTTCAGTTAATTCCATACATCTTTAAATGCTATATTTAGGCATTTCCTAGTCTGCACATCTTTCTTGTACAATACCACAGGTGTCTTATGTAGGCCTTTTGTTAGTTCTTTACTGGGCATCCTGCTTGTTAGTCTATTATCTAACTGCTCATCATTCATGCTCACAGGCTCCCCGTGACTTCACTTGTACAGCTACAATAATTATACATCATTTTTTCCTGGCTAAAGAAACTCTGTGCAAGTCTGCAGTGTTTAATGGACAGATGATGCAGGCTGTAAAATGTTACAAAGATTGTATCTCCCCAGGCCAGGCACTGTTTTACCCTCTGCCTGTTTTTCATTACTAACGATGTTTACAGTGAGACGTGGCATGAAGTCAGCTCCGTTTGAGGGGAAGGGACCACAGAGTATCCAATTCCTTCTGGCTTTCTTTAAACGACTGTAGGCAGCGCAGGTCAATGGCAATAAGGCTTTACACATCCCTACCTCAAAATGTTATTCCTGCTGCCCCCCTCCGTCCCTTTTTAAAATGACGGTGCTCTCTTGCAGTAGTTGTTGCGGCACCACATGGCAGAGGAAGGTGGCACAGGAGGAAGAGGAGTCGGAGACATGTTAATGGGTGAAGCTGATGGAGTTCAGTTTGGGCACTACTCCTCCTGTGTTGCCATTGATCCCAGTGCCAAGTTAGTCAAAACAGAGCGAAGCGGCACCGTTCAAGTGTAAAACAGTAACGGTAGGATAAAATATAGATCATAGAGAGAGGCACATAGAACCTGAGTTTTCTCTATCTGTAAGCTCTTTGTGGTGCCTGCTGTTAACCCAAACACCCGTCTGCAAAGTGAGTTTTCCACTCGTTCAGTTGCTGTGCTGGGGTGGGGGGCTTCAGCAAGGACAGGAAAGTCATCTGATCCATAGCGGAGCTAATTGCCCCTATCCATGCAAATGTGTGCAAGTCACATTATTGTTAATGAGCTGCAGGCGTGATTGGAGGAGGAATGTACTCCCCAGCTTCCTTTACGAGACAGTGTGTAGTTATTGTTCTGAATGGTCTCTGCAATGTGTCGTTGAAACTGAGCCAGGGGCATAGCGCCAAAAGAAAGGGGGAAAATACTTAAGGCAGACAGTTTGCCAGTAGCTTAGCAGCTGTCAACTAGTTGTTCCAGGAAGATATAAATATTTAAGATTAATGATACCTGTCTCTAACTCTCTTTCTGTGTATATAATATGTAACAGTGTGCGTGTTGCTCAAGGATGTATGTGTTTTGTTTAGGGAGATATAATTACTAATTTAAACTGCTCAACAGTGTGAGCAAAAAAAAGATTGTCTGAACACCAAATGCGGAAGCTGCATCCTGTGTTTACGAGAGAAGTTATTTCTTCCCGGCTGGCCATGATGAAAGGTAAGGGTGGCTCTCCGGTCAAGGCATCCGCCTGGGCTGTGGAGCTCTGCACTGAATTCTCCTTTCCAGGAAGCCCCAAATCCCCTTTTTATAGAAATGCTTGCTCTGAGACCCAAAGAATTACTGTGTAAGTGGTTAATGCCCAGCTAGGTACTTAATTTCTACTGAAAGAAAGGGAATAAAGAGGAATTTCTTCCTCTTTAAGGGGACTATTAGGATACATGTTAAGGAGCTATACCCATCAGCAGGGAATAATATCCAGAACTAAGAGAAAACTTTGGGAATTTCCCATTATCCTTCTTTGATTTTAATTGAAATACAAATTTTAAACAGCTTCCACTAGCTGGTCAGAAGACAGAAAGAAAAGACACAAAGACCTGGTGGAAATTATTTTTCTATGTCTCTTTTTGAGAACAGGGAGAATACAGGAATGATTGGGTCCATAGTCTAATCTCCATCTTTTGATTTCTGGGTTGATCGTTCTTGGGCCTTTCTGGCTAACAAAAATGGGGAAAAAAAAATCTTTATTCCTCCCTGTGAGAAGTCTCCAGAATCTTGAAATGGACACTGATTTCTGTTTCTTTGTTAGTAGGGCAAACCTTGGATAATGATCATATTCAAGTTGCCTCTGATATGGATGCGAAGGTGTTAGCCGCCTCTCCAGATGCCTCACCTATGCTGGAAAAAGTTGGTCACGGATTGTAGGCTGAAGAAAAATCACCAGTTTTGGAGCAGCTCCATACCTCCAGGAGCTCCTTCTCTCATCCCCTTCTACCTGCCGATCGGTGGAGAGGGTCCAGCTCCTGGAGCTGCAGTTGGGGCATCCCTACAGGTGGTGCAGGTGAGCGTGGGAAAGCCATGCCCTTGTGCAGGTTGGCGGGCAGGGGATAGCTTCTGCTGCAGGACACACTTAGGTATATTACATGTGGTATATTAACACATGGGGCACAAACAAATATGTCCTTAGCAGAGAGAATTCAGCTCGGGTTCATTCCCCAAAATAGTTCAGAACCTTTTTCTCATGAAAATTAATGTCTTGTTATAAATCCATTTTCTTTGGAAGAAAGATTTGTTTGGAAAACATTTCACCTCTCCCAGTCTTTGCCCCAAATTAACTGGCAGCTTGGACACTCATGTATTTACTGTTTGAATGAAGCGAGACTGTTTCTGTACTGAAACAGGCCCTTGCTTTCTGAATTAAAATATTTTTACATATCCTCTCTTATGGCACTGGTTTAATTTGTTCCCAGTTGCTGGTCCTATTCGGGGGTTCTTTGGAGAGCCTGTGTTAATCTGCTCCTAGAAATTTGTACAGATTCTTCTGAAAATCAGCCCAATTAAAGTGGTTCATTGCTGATCCTTCCTGTGCCGATGTGCTGAGCTCTGATGTGCATTAAACCACTATGACAAATAAAATGTACTCGGGATTGAGTATGTTAAAGGTAGCCTTTATCTGATTATGCAAATTTTGCTCTCTAGGGACTGTTCCTGATGGTCCTTCTTATCAGCCGGGCAAAAGGGTGTTGCTTACACCTTTAGGTAAAGGCATGTGTATCAGTGACACTCCAAGTGTCTGCTTTGCCAGAGCATCTGAGCAAATAGATTCCCTGGCTGCTGAGGTCACACCTGAGGGTGCAGGCAGGGCTGGGGTGCCATTACAGCAGTAAAACCTTTCTGCTTCCCCTTCCCTCATGGTCTGGGAAGGAGCAAGACCAGATGGCTTATCACGGCTGATAGAGAAACAGCTTAAATGACACAGTTGCTGGAGTGCAGGTACTTCTCCCAAAGTGTCAAACTATTTCTGATGGCCTCTTTTAGCAAACTGTGGTGCAATTGTCGACTTTTCATATATTGAAAGAAAAAATAATTTAAGTAATTAATTAAATAATCAGCTGAGTCTGAGTTAGGTGCTGGAAGCTATCAATTCAGTCAAGGAAAAGTGTTTGCACCCTGCAGAGGCAGTGTGACCAGCCTTCTCACCATCACCTCCAGAAAAAGGAAAGCTGCTTTTCATTTTAAACACTTTTACAAGTGCAGTTCTTCTAGCTTTTTCCTTGCTTCTGTTCTGCACAATTTTGGTCATTTCAGCTGCGTGTTAGTAGGTGGCAGTCTCGATCAAGTTTTGAAACATGGTGAAATTTCTCTCCTTCCTTCCTAGGAAAGTGCTGCAAACCTTCTCCTGCTGAGGATGGGCTACCTGGGCATGGAAGGAGCCGTGGTCTCACTTTCCTACAGTAATGTATATGTACTGCACTGGCAGCAAACCTCACCTGAGGACATTTTCCTCTGTGGTCTCGTTTCCTCCTGGAATATGACTTTTAACCATACTTGTGAAAAGTGGTCTTATTAAGCAAGGTGATCGACTGGTTTCAGACATTAATGCTTTTCCGCCGTAATGAAGAAATAGTGCAGTTTGGACGGTGTAATTACCCTCGCAGCCCGGCCTTGCACCCAAAGGGGCCGTTTGCACGTGCGGGCACCCGTGTTAGAGCTCTGCCTGAAAAGCTCATTAAGCCACTGTCCAGACTGAACAGGAAAGGGGACCGTGGGGCTGGGGTAGAGCCCGGCTTTCCTGGGGCCATGCCATCTGTGCCACTGGCTTACAGCCAACAAGGTGTTATTTTACTACAGTTATTTATATAAAGTGTTACCTTAGTAAAATAATATCGACCTTTGAGGCACATCCTTCCCTGTGGCCTCAGCTCACAGGCAGCAGGGACATCCTTCCTCTCCTGGCCTCTGCTGAGCAATTTGTTCTTCCTGCAGGGTGGTGGTGGTGCTTATGGGGACACCTTGACCTCTCTTTGAGGAAAAGCTCTTTGAGATGCTGTTGCACTGTCAGTGTTGGCTGGGCACATTCTGGGCTGCCTCCGCTTGGGACTGGGCGGGGAGGGGGGATGTCTGGAAATGCTTCCCTCCTTTAAGGGTCCTGGGCTGTGAGCATCTCAAACCTGGGCATCTCTGGGCATCTCCAGGGGGTTTGTAAGGGACCTGGTGAAGTTGGAAGTCACACAGAGAGGTGACATCACCTGGGCTAAGGTGTAAATGTGGATTTTTTGCTGCAATTGCCCCAAGTCCATCTGAACCCTTCTTACAGACACCTTGCTGGTTCTGGCTCTGAATCTGCCTCTCATCTGTCAAAGACAGACAAAAGCATTTCACCACTTTGTAGGGTAATCCCGGGTTAGTCTGCAATGGAACTGTGGACTTAGCCCTTGGGCTGCTCTGAAAACTGAGCACACTGGTGCAAGAGCATCTCTCCCTTGGAAGAGGCTTTGTGGTAGGGAAGGGCTCATCTGGGACAGCAAAAATCCAGGGAGACAGTTCTTGTATTACTGTCCTGAAAGATAGATGAGCTGTTTAGCAGGGATTAAAATGTTCACCTGGAGAGGTGTGAAACCTCCTGAAGTATTTTTGGGCTTAGTGCTCCTAGGGGTCTCCAGGGAGAGGGGATATATACACACACAGATAGGTGTGCTTGGGTCACATACCTACTGTTGACTTTACCAGCGTAATTTAGAAATATAGTTCCCTCAGAGAGGCAGAGCTAAAATGCGGTGAGTGGAGGAGTGAGCAGGAAGAGCAGATGTGTGGTCTGGCAGGGAAGAGACAAGCTATAAACACTGTGATGCTGTCCTTGGCTGTGGGAGGGGAGAGGGAGGAACCATGCCTGTGCCTGCCCACACCTCCGTGCAGGAGCCCTCAGACACTTGTGGAGCATTTCAGCTCTCCTCTTGCCCCCTTGGAAGCCCTCAGCTGACTCACTTCTCAAGTCTGGCCTGTCTGATTTGACCTCCATCTCTGGAGAAAGAAATGGGAGGGCTTACTGATCTGGGTTGAAAGCCCTTCTGTGTTTCTCCTTGGACTCTTTCCCAGTCTGATTTGTCTGTATCAATAGACAGGTCACCTTTCTTTGTTTTCAAAGTTGATGGCTTTATGTTTATCATCGCAATATGTCTCTCGAAAGTTAGCCAAGAGAGATGACTTGCATGTGACTCTACCAAAGAAAGATATTTTTAAAGTAATCATCTCCATTACAGATAAATGGAGTAGAAAGTGGGTGATGGATAGTACATTTCTTTCCGAGAAACTTCATGTAACTGGAATATCACTCCATTAAACTGGACTGAATGTTATAATAGTCATCCAGTGAATTGGAGAGAAGCACTATTTTCAGCCTAGCGTTAATCTAAATGGACGCTTTCCCCAAGTTTTAAATTATTTATTCTTTTACTATCTGGCAAGTTCAAGATAACCATGGTTTTTAAGAACAGCTCTGATCCATTTCATGAAGGAAAGGTTTTGGGTAAGGAGAGATCGGGGGTGTACCTGCGGCACAGCGGAGAAGCCTGTCCTGCTCCAGAGGGAGGGTGAACCGCAGAGCTGATTTGTTAATTGTGCGGCTCGTGCGGTGTGCGTGGGGGAAGGCAGGCTGGAAGTCAGTCGAGACCTTATTTTCATTACTCTTAACAGAGTCTGCTGTTTGAAACTCTATCAGAAAAAATGGATTGAATCATATCTATACTCAGGCAATTGCCACAGGGCTGTTAATAAAGAATTCAAGACATGAAGGATATCTGGCCTGATCTTTCCTCCCTGGACAGCATAAGGAGAGGACTCTTGACCTATTCCTACATTCCCCTCTCCTCAGCTGGAGTAGCTGCTTTGTGGGTTTTGTCCTTAACCACCTCCTGAGGAATTTTGTGCTGCTGCCCCCCTGCTACAAAAACTGGAGTAGGGAAAACGTAGGGTAAAATAATAATGGGTAAATGAACCAAAGAGAAAGTTATGAATTCCTCCTTGTGGATAAATGTATGCTTAGTTGCCATATAGGTAGTAGTCTCGCCGTGCACACCACTGCAAAACTCTTCTCACTCCACAGGGTTGCTGGCAGCTACTGGATCTCGGCGGGGAGGCAGGTTGCAGAAGTGCTCTGAGAAGGAAGCATCTACTTCTGGAAAATAAGCAGAAGACATGGGAGGAATAAGGCCTGCACTGTTAGTTTCTGCCTTGCTGTCTTTGCTTCAGGAAAGAGGTACAGGTTTCCAACAGAAACTTTAATTGGGGTAACTTTTGGCTCTTCTCAGCCATCAGCAGATTTTTTTTTATTTTAATTTTTCTAGCGTAGTGTGACTGTTGATAACTTAGAAAAGTGGGAAAAACTAATTTCAGGTGTTTCTTCTTCTAGCCGAGAGACTTTTACTTTACGATAGAGCGTGGTCCCTGTAGCGAAACGATCAGGTTATTGGTCTGGCACCGCTGAGCAATCAGCAGCTTTCTCAGCCACAGTGGAGATGTCTCTGGGGTACCTGAGATCTGGTGTTACCCCTCCACTGAGCACTGTATCACAGATTTTTAAAATGATGAGATGGAGAGGTAGGAGCAGAAGGACCACTTGTGCAATGGGAGCTTATCTTGGGGAGCAATGCAGGTGCAGAAGCTCCGACTTCTTGGTGGAGAGACTGGCCCGCACTGGGAAATCACTCCTGCAGCCCTGGTTACACAGAGATTGGCTTCGTGCAACCCCAGGTGTGTGAACGCTCCCTGCTGTACAACAGCAGCTTGGGCATGGCTCCGCACTCAGTGCTCGGTTTGCACAGTCTGAGATGAAACACGGTCAGAATTTATGGCTGTGATGCAAGAACTGGGTGGTAAAAGTTTTATGGACTTCTTGTGGGAGCCAGAGTAATAGGGGAACTGTAAATCTTGAAGGCGATGTCTGTCGTCTTCTAAAGGGAGAGCATGTCAGTGATTCCAGTGAAGTGATTTCTTTTAATACCAGTAACTATGCCTACAGCATACAAATCCATCCTGTGTCTGACTCCTTGCCGTGCCATATCCTGTGCGGTGCCTGTGGATCCACAAGATGGCACTTGGTCCTCGTTTTACTCTGGATTTGCTTTTTCCTCTGCTCCAACTTGTTAGATGCTCTAAATGGTAACTGGATGTCTGAGTGTTACTCTTTTCATTCTGAGTTAATCCTTTTCTTTTTTAACTTGCTGTTAATTTGGAAATATGGTAATGTTAAAATGCTCTGAAAGCAATTAATGGAATAGATTCTGCTGTGACCCACACCTAGTGTTACCGTTATTTGTGAAAGCCCTTTGGGAAAACTTGCACCCGATATATAAATATTTTAATGACATCTAATTGGATTTCAAAAAAACTTCCAAGCATTTTAACTTTCTGCTTTAGTATTCAGCCTCATTAAATGTGTGTGATTACAGCAATGTATAAATCCAGAGTGATAGGGAATTATTCCAAGCCACTGAGAGCTCCACCAGGAAAACCTCAGCAGGAAGTTGCTGCTGACTCCATTACAGTACAGAGAGCACCCTGGGGTGATGGGGACTGTCCTCTGTGCTGTGAATGCCAAAAATGAATCCTAGCAGATGTAAGGAACAAGATAAAAATTGGTGGGAAAAACTAATACTAATAGAGTAATAAAGTCAATAACACATGTCCATCTTCTGATATAGATGATAAAATACATATGGTAGAGCAAATGACACAAGGTGTAGAACAGACAAGGGACTCCATTGAATCTATCAATAACCTACCTATTTTATGTAGACGAACTAGTCTACATAAAACTACCTCTAAATTTTGGGGTTTTGCCCACTTGATTTTTTTTTTTCCCCAAAAAACTAGTTGCTCCCCTTTGGAGGAACAGAAGCTGAAGGTGGGTAATTGCAGGTGAGACTTCAAAATCTCTTTTCTTCACACTCACAGGGAGTTACACAGGGAAAAGTAGTTTCTCTTCTTGGCAGTCCTAGCCTCTTCCAAGCCTGCTTATAGCCCAACATCTGGCTCCTAGCCCTTAACGCAATGTCCTAGCAACATTTCCTTGCTCTTCAGTCCAGCTGTTTGGTATCTGGTTGTTGCTGAAAGGCAGCTGCAACTGAGTCAATCCTTGCCTTGCTGTTCCTTTGGGTTGCGTGTTCCAGATTTACGCAGCAAGTTCCTTCATTGGTAACGTCTCACTGCCATGGTGGTTGCACAAGGGTCTCTCCTCTTTTTCCTGGATTTAGTTTGGCTTTTGATGCAGTTCTCCGTCATTTCAGAATTTCTTTTTAGGAATTTTTTATATGATGCTACTGGGAAAATGGACTGGAGAACCTTCTGTGGAAAAAAAAATTGTGCTTAAACTTGGTGGATGTTTCTGAAGACATCTGTCTTCACTTTTCCAAATGGCTCTACCCATACTGGTGCAGTTTTTTTCCCCTTCCTGCAGATCCTCCAGCAGGAGGATTAGAGTCTGCTCATGTGTTTCCCCACCTGATGAATTTCTCTGTTGTTAATGATACTATTGGCTGTGGGAGACAGCAGTCCACCTTCTGTTCCTAGTGATGTTTGTGTCTGAGAGAGACAATGAGATTACTTTAGATTGAAATCGAAGCTTTCTGTCTGATACAATGGTGGCTTTATTGAAACTGTAAATCTGCAAAATGTTTTGGAGTTGCCAAAAGGTCTTGTGCTGTTTTTCATTTCAACTCAGACCAACAAGCCCAAATGCCAGTTGTAATTGTATTGCAGAGTTTTAACTTCTAATGCTTTCCTTCTATTTTAATTGGGAAATTTCATACTATAGCTTTAAAAAGACTTTATTTAATTTGAAATATCATGATTTTTGGGGGAAAAAAAATACATTTCAGTCTGCCAGAACACTTTATCCTCCTTGGAAAATGCATTTACCCTTCTCCATATCGAATTTCTGAAAAACTGTACTCCTGCATTGAATTAATGTCCTGATTTGATCACAGCTCCAAAGTCGGCTTATGCTCCCAGTTCTCCTTTAGACTGGCATGAGCCAAAGCAGGATTTTGCCATTTTGGTCCCATAAGGTGGCCTATGCAGACAGGCTTGTTTGTTTAGCAGAGCGTTCATACTAAATGGTACCAACAATGTTAAGTAATGAACTTTGCTAATACATTTTGATGAATTTCAAAGACCAATTAAACCAAGAAGAGCACAAAGTAGTGTCATATAAATATTTAATGTAAACTTATGGATTACATTGTTCTGGAGACTGCTATCAGAGGCACTTTGAAACCACATGTGGCTCATGATAGCTAGACAGAGCCAGTTTCAGCCAGAGATGAGTTCAGACTCCTCTAATAAACACCCCTCCAGGGATCACTTTGAAGTGGTAAAATTTTATGACTAGCTAAAAAATCAGAGTTCTGCAGTCAACAAGAAGCACCATTGTATTTCCTCTGTGCCCTAATGAAAAGGACAGAATATGCATTTTTAGTACCCTTCTTCTCCAAAAGGAAGGTAAGATAACATGGTTTTGAGAGCAAAATGACAAATGAAGCAGTGTTCATGAAGAAAGGGAGCCTTTGTAGCTGGCACCAGTCTCCAGATGCTCTTAGAGCGATGGATTTGGAAGGAAGCTCTTTGTACCAGCTGCTGTCGGTGACGTGCGCCTGAGCTGGAGCAGCCGCTGCTCGGCTCCATGTTACACAAACGGATCAATCTCCGTGTGTGCTGCGAGCACCGGAGAGAACAGCACGTTCTGCCCTTGGGTTTTATGAGCTGGTGCTGCTGGCACGGCCGTGAAGCCCCCACCCACCGCTAAGTGCAGTAAGTGCCTGCTTGTCTTTGCTCTTCCTCCCTGACTCTCTGTTTATCTCTTCCCGTTTTGGCAATCGGATGCAAAGTGAGCTCCAGGGGTAGCTTTGATGGCTGCACAAGGTGGGAACCACAGAGGTGATCTGTGGGCAGGAATTTCCCACAGATTAAGGAGAGTCTGTCATACCGGTGAAGACCGCACAGGACAGAGAGCATCTGAAGGGAGAGAGGAGAGGATGAAGAAGCTATATACCCATTAGAAGAGGGTCTGAGTGGCCCATCCACTTAACTAAAATCAGTGATAGAGGCTGTTTCTAGCACTCACCACTTTGGCAGAGCTTTCCATCTGGTGATGTTGGATGCCTGGAGATGTGCCCATTTTGCAGGTGGGGATGCTGAGGCAGAGAAGGGCGGTGGCACAGTGGAAGCTGGGAATACGGCTCCCGCTTGCCGACTCCTGTTGCATCCTCCTTTATCAGCCAGGGAAAGCAGCCAAGAGTAGAAGGTTTCCTGCATGGAAGTCAGGGCTGTGTCTAATGTGGCTCCTTAATTGAATTTGGATTCATGTAACCAGTCAGGAGCACTTTGGGATAACAACTCTGCATATATAAGCCCTTTCTCGATAAGAACGAGCTCTAATTGCGGTATGATCCCAGATCCCTCTCTCCATGGGGATGCACCCCAAGCCAATCTGTATCACAAGTCTCCAATGTCACAAGCAGGTTCTCTCACGTTAGCTTCACCAGCTCACAGCTGGCAAAGACTTGCCCTGCTGAATGTGCGCCATGCATCTTCTACAAACTTTTTCAAGGAAAAAAAGATAAAAGTGGCAATTTGCAGTTAAAAGCGTCTTAAGCAATTGCAACAATAGCAACTTAGAATCTACATTTCCAGAAAGTTTTATAATGCCGGAGACATCTGTGTTTTGCACTGTACTGGGTTTTATTTTCAATCATTTTTCTCATTAAAAAAAATGTGTGTATCTCATTATGACTTCGTATCTGAGCCAGCATTTAATTCTCTGATTGCACATGGTCGGTACAGCATGTGCCATTACACCCACCAAAATAATGAAATGACAGTTCCCTTTGCAAAGTAGAAGACTAGAAATAACTTTCTGCTGAGAGATGCTATTAATTTTTCTCTCTTTTTTTTTTCCACCAATAAAAGTGAATAGTTAAGTGGCCATGATTCAGATCTCAGAAAGTGTTTTCTGACTAGTCTGTGACTTGTCATATAAGGGCTGCACTGCAGCTTTGATATTTATGGTATATTATACCCATGTAAGAGTTATTTTAAAAGACTACGAGAAATACGTTCCTTTTGTTTTATCTATTATTTATCAGCCTCTTATTCTTTCCTTTATGCCGTGGAATTATTATTTTTTTTTAATATTTCCCCTTGATGTTATAAAGTAACAGGCCTAATAACATAATTTGCATTGGGAAGATGTTCCCACACTTCCCTGTGCAGGGACCCAAGCGGGCTGTGCCCGGCTGGTCCCCGTCGCTGGCCCGGGCTCTCGCGCGGACTTGGCTGCGGTGCCGCGGAGCTCCGTGAGCGGTAGATGGCTCTGTCAGCTCTTCCTCTGGAAATCCCGGCTTTATTAGAGCACCTGGATTTTTCCTAGTCTTTTTTTTTTATTATTCAAACTTTATCGCTGCTGTTCATCTTGTGTTAATTTTTCCCCTCCCTTAACATTTCCTCTACCTTAGGAAATCTGCTCTCTTCCTCATCCAGAACATTTCTCGTGGTTTGTGAAGAGGACTTAAAATGAACGTAAAAGCAGTGAAAGGCAGCGTCAGGGGTGTTTTCTGGCTGGACAACAGAGTGTGAAACCAGCACTTCTGGCCCAGCAGCATCAGCTGTGAGGGCCAAAAGAGCTCCCATTAGCCCAGGGCAATAAATAGTCATCTGCTAAACACATGTGCAGCAAATTCCTGGTTATGCCAGTGTGCAACAGTACCAGTTATCGAGGACTTGGTTTGTGCATGGGCAGTTTCCCTTCACTTAGGACCAAGGAGTATTATTTAATAGTACAGCAATATTTTTTTAAAAATGTTGAGTCTCTAATTTCTTCATTTTCCTTGTTGATTATGTCTCCAGGCACGCACTTGTAGGAGAAACCAGTCTGTTAGGTCTTGCATCAGCTGTCTTGCGCCTGTCTAAATTAATGGAAGATATTACTGTTGCTCATCCCAAACATGAAATGGGTCCTTTAGGGAAAGAGCTGGTGCGAAAGAGCCACAGCACTGCTGCTTTGTGCTGGGGAGTCCCAGCAGTGCTCAGGGGCTCGGGGTGGGTAAATGGAGCACAAGGGATCACTTCTCCACCTCTCTCTGTTCCCCACACTTACAGATCGATCAGTGTGTTTTGTCAAAACTGCAGCGACCTGTTTGGTTGCGTTTATCTCCCTGCTGCAGTCTAAGCACTGAATGTTGCTCCTGGAGATAATAAAGAAACAGCTGTACATTCACCCCAAACGTATCAGTTACAATTTAATAATTTTTTTCCCTTATTGCTTTTTTTTTCCCTTTCTAAATGAACTCTGATGACATCCCTTTGAGCTGCTGTTTCCTTCCCTCGCCATTTTATCAGGTCCCCTGTTGCTTTAGAGCGATTCTTTGCAAACCCGTTGTGCTGATTACCTGCATGTAAGTTGGCTTTATCACTGTGCAGTTTGGGCAGGGCTTGGATTATGTTTTCCACCAGGAAGGCTCAGTCGTAAGCATGAATCACATGGAAAAGACACGTGCCAACCAGCCCAAAAGTCATCGCAAGCCTCATCTTGCCAGTGTTGTTTATTTCGATATACTTTGGTGAGTGGATCTCAGGAAATAGGTGGGTGTTTGTTCAAAGGAAAGTAAAAGCCAAATGTGCTTTTCAACAGGGTTCACCTTTCAGGGTGTCAGGTTTTATGAAGTGATCTGTTTTCTAGACTGTCCCTGCTCTTTGAAGCTACAATACTGTGTTTTCTTTCCCTGATGTTGACAATGTTCCTGGGAACATGGCCCCTAATCTATCACTTACCACATTTGTTACAGACTGCAGTGACACATCTTTTTTACTTTTTCTAGCAGGTATTTTTTAAATAAAAGAAAAGGCAGACTTCTTAGCAGCAGCTTGGTTATTCATCAATATTATTAGATTCTCCCTTCCCTCTCCTGAAGCTAGGAATAGAAACCTATGAAATTACTGTGGAGGATGCACTCTTAAAACAAAGCACCGAGTAAGGAGGATGTGAAAAACATGTACAGCTGAAATACAGAAAGAGATTTTATGCAGCAGTGTAGTGGGAATATTACATTTAATACTGGATGTATGAGCTGGCAGGACCCTGGCTGGGGAGAAGCAGGAGAAAGGCAGGATGGATGTGCCATGCCCTTGCCCCACTGCCAGAGCCGGGGCTCGCCCCTCCCCTGCACAAGGTTGGTCATAAGAGGGGAGAATCTGGCCAGAGCTGGCATGGAATAACAGGTGCTTTTGAGAAAAATACTGGATTTTTTCCTTGTTTCCAAAGTTGAGACATGCACGAACACAGAGAAAAGGCCAGACCTCCTTGAAATCTTGGAGAGGTATTTCTGTTGCATCGCAGGAGCATGGATGCCTTGCACCGGGACAGCTGTTTGCAAATGGGGTTGTGTTCCAGCTGGTTTGTCCAAAATGAATCAGGGAGTGGAGGCAGCCGCAGAAATCACTGCACCAGCAGTACCCTGGCACCAACAGCCTGCCCAGGCAGGAGGCAGCATGGAGCATCCTTCCCAGTTTGATCCTAGAGGGTGTTTGCCTGCTAGTGGAGCCTAAGGAAAGGAGTTTTTGCCTTGGGGAAGTGCTTTTACAGCGTATTTATCACTAGTCCCTCCTGGTCAGGTTCACCTTTGGCAACACATTTTTTCAGTGGGTGACTTGAAGGAACTAAATCTGCAAGTGGGAAAGGTACCCAGACTGCTGGGAGTTTGAGCAAGAGCTGGTTGGAGGAAAAAGTATCATCACAGCCGGTCATGGCAACAGGTAGCTTTCCAGCAAGCGCTTGTTAGCCTCGTCCTAACCTTACACAAGCCTGGGGAACTTCTAGTTGGACGATGCCTTGTCTCTCATTTAACAAGCAGCCATCTAAAAATGCATCCCTCACTCCAAGCCCATCAAAATACATACACAGTTGCAAGGAGTTTAACAGGGCAGTACAGTAGGTGTTAAAGCTCCTATTATCCCACCTGTGCTGCAATTACAAACTGACAGATCTTAGGCACGAAGGAGAAACTGGAAAAACTGCAAGGTGCAAGTGCTGTATGTAGCAGAGGGCCAGAACTCCACCCAGCA
Organism: Aramus guarauna; assembly: GCA_013400195.1. Taxonomy (NCBI): domain Eukaryota; kingdom Metazoa; phylum Chordata; class Aves; order Gruiformes; family Aramidae; genus Aramus; species Aramus guarauna. The sequence continues at coordinate 22,365 of VXBL01005738.1, read as the reverse complement.
CAGAGAGAGCAGCTTCTGGCCTTCAGCTGCGGCTGCTTTGCTTTTTCACAGTCTATGACATTATGGAAACACAGCTGCTATTATGTTTCTGCTGCAAACACATAGCTTGCAGATGTGGTACTGCCTAGAAAAGTTCTGGGCTTCCCAGGAATTTACCGTGCTGGCTTTGTCCCACCATTCTGGCATGGGTTAATGAGGACACAGAGTGCTGGGTGAGACAACGTGGAGCTTTTCTCTTTGTGGTTTTCACATGTGCAAGGTTCACCTGTGGTTCAATGTTTAACTAAGATTAAGGTTGACAGCTTTTCCCTATAAACTAAATTAATGAGATGTTTGAACTACTGCTAAATTGTTTCTGCAGATCTTTGCTGCTTTATATTGTCTCCACGCTCCCTTCCCACAGGCTTTCTTTGCGGCCACGCTTGCTCCCCTGCCCGTGCTGGGATTAAAGGAGCACTCATCACTGGTGCTGTGTGTGCCAGGACAGCCGGCCACACGGAAACTCCCTGCTGCACGCAGAGCCACTCCTACACAGGGGAAGAAAATTTACTTTAAAAAAAATAAAAATAAAAGAATCCTGCCTTTCTAATCAGCTTTTGCTGGTGCTAGTCTAAGGGTGCTGTACAGCAGCAGTGCTGATCACGGTGATCATGCTCTAGGTAGGTCTCACCACTTTGCACATTTCCACAGGCTTTTCACTTAGACCTTCGTAACTCATCCTCTCCCTGCTGCTCCCAGCCGCCTCCCTACAGCAGCTCTCACACTCCACACTTGCCATCGCTTCCAATCCTTTTCAACTAAAATGGGCTGGATTAGCAGAGGCTGCTGATTAAGTTAATGAGCTCCTTTAGGCCAAAATGGGATAAGAGATATATGTAGCCAGAAGTAAGAGCTTTACTCTCTGGTACGGCAGCAGTGAGTGGGGTCTGTTTGCCTGTACCACCAGCTGCAGGAGCTCAGTGGCTTGATCCAGTCTGGGGTCAGCTTGGAGAGGTGACAGAACCTGGATGACTATGGGACATTTGCCTGAGGTAAGCTGTTCCCTGAGGAGTTCTGGGAGGGTGGGTAAGGTGGGTAACAGGTTTGGGTGTTAATATTTCTGTTGTAAATAAATGCAGTGCTTGGAAGAGAACATCTACCCCGTGGAGCAAGCAGAGCAAATTATTTAATGACTAGCAACCTTGAACACAAGCTTTTTAAGAGCAGAAATGGAAGTTAGTGTGATTTGGTAAAGCTCCCTGAGTGCTTCCTTTGCTGTATCTATGCAGAGAAAGACTTTTCTTCATTATAGCACAATTCCCTGCAGAAGAGTAAAGAGGCAGTCGTGACCTGGGAGCTGCGGTTGCCCAGCTGAGGAGGGCAGAGAGCACATTAGCTCTTTGTTGCTTGAAAATCAATCTGAGCAAATATCACTGTCAGAGGAGTTAATAGCTGTAAAACAGATAAGAAAGCAAAATGCAGGTAATGAGGCTATTTTACATGTACATCTTAAGAGATTTTTAGCTGTGGTCTGATACCTCAAAGAACCAGGCATTTCAGTGCTGTTTGTGGCCAGAATCCGTGGTTTGTAGTAAAAATAAGGTTTGTTTTTAAAAACTACAGATTTACTTTTGTCTCATCTTCTTCCATAACTATTTGCACTGCATCTCCATTACAGTTCAGGATGGATGTAGAAAGTAAGTGCTTACTCTCTTTCTCTACCATTGGACCCCAGTCACATCAGTGGAAATACCACCCAAGTGAGCATGTTGCAAGCTTGGAGAGCAGGTAGAGCGAGCATTGGTTTGTTTGCAAATGTCTGTGAATTAAAGCTGGTTACTAGACTCTGTTCCAGTAAAGGAAAAAATTCTTGTAAGAGGAAAAAGTCATGACCATTACTGCAACAAATGCCACTGGTAGCATTGCAAAAGTTACACTGAACAGCAAGTTGCCAAAGAAAAATAGAATGTGACCAAGTCATTCGTCTGATGGAAGGGGAGCAGTTTTCTGGCAGAACGGTTTAGCATCAGGATTCCCCAGCTCCAAGGGGCTGAAACTGGACTGAATGTAGAGTTGTGTGTGGTCTCATTGCCACGGCCATTCTCATCAGATCGATGTTTCCATGGGGAAACCAGTTTCTGTTTTATAACTGGAACATTTGATGTTCTTTGGGCAAACTTAGACCTCTGCTTCTTTCTAAATCATTAAATGAATAGTTTACCCATTAAGTTGTTTTTAAAATAGCATCCATTTCCCTCTCTCTGGTACCATATTCTATTTAATAAATGCAAACACAATACAGGGAGTGTTGAAAGAAGCAAATCAGAGATCTATCCAGAGCAAAATACCTCCAAAGCAGGGTGCACCTAGCGCAGAAGACAGACATTAATGCATCCTACAGATGTGTTCTGCAAACCTTGCAGCTCACTCTTAGGTTGGGAGTGGCTGAGAAGGGAGGAGATGGGTACGATGACAGGGACGAGAGGAGAGAGGCTAAGGCATGGGAGGGTGATTGTGATGGGGGAAGAGGGAGCACGTGTAGATAAAACTTAATGAATATAGCGCATTTGTTGGATCAACCTTTGTGTGAGTTGCCTCTACCTGGAATGTCTGGTTTGAATGGCACTCCAGAATTACAGGGTGTCCAGCAGCTGTTTAATTATTGGCATAAGGATACTTCAGGCAGATTTCAGTAATCTCAGCCTTTTGGGCTGATTCAGTGTTTCCTCAGGATTACCAATGAGTTTTGTGTCCTTTCCTGTTTGCATTTTTGTCTGAGATTTACAGCAAACAGTGATGAGAGATGCCAGAGGGCAACTTTTCAATTCCTAGCAAAATAAAAATATGTGCCAGGATTCATGCATATATTCATGTGGACACCTGTGTTATTGAAACACATTTCCTTTGCTATTTGTGATGTATTTACTTGAACCATTCTAAAATTCAAGTAATGCATAATACTGAAAATCTCCTGTGGATCTTGGTAGGAAACATGAAACTTTATTTTGTGCTTGGAAATACCGCACTATATATTACTTACTTTCCCCTTCAAGCACTTCCAGCATAGAGGTTTATTCTTGGCTGGAACGGGTGCAGCCCCCAGAGGCTCTCAGCAGTCACTGACCAGAGGAAAGCTGCGAAGTCTTAGGGGTCAATACTTGTTTATAAGCCGTATTCCTGGGCAATCCCATTTTCCACCTGGTACTGAACTTACCTTAAAGTTTTGTCTGGCTGTCTGATATGCTCTCTCATCACCTAAACATCTGTACCTTTGCTTAGCTTATTTAATTCATAAGTTAGATCCCACCCCCAGTATCTTCTTTTTTCAATTGACTAGAGGAGGTCATGCTCCTCTCAGGCTCGTGTTGCAAGGGACTAACTCTCCAGGGAGATATTAGCCCTCTGAGGACCTTGCCTCCGTGACTTAGAGGAGATGATGTTTTACTGTTGGGAACGTCTGACAGGCTGTTAAGACAGAGAAGTACAGTAGGGAGGAATAGGACCTTTATTTATGGTATGATGTTTAGTGGGAAGTGTGGTGAGGTCCTGACTCACTGCTCAGACACCCTCTGATTTATCTCCTCCTATTTAACATATGTCTAAAATGTAGCTCTAAGCACATGTGCAGAACTTATTGCTGTAACAAATCTTGTCAGCCTGAACAACATTTGAGATGAAGAACAGCAACAGAAGCCTTCAAGTTGGAGCCAGGGAAGAATACCAGTGAAGATGAATAACCCATGTCTAGACACATCCATGCTATGGCATCACATTGTCGCCCCTGCCCTGCTGGCACAGGTCCCTGGCACGAGGGTTTTTCTCCAAGACCATGTTGCTATGAAGAGCTTGTGGTGCAGCCGGAACTCGTGCTGTTCAGAACTAATGAAGATAATCAAGAGTTCCCATTCCGTGAAATTGCAGTGCACCAGGTCCTTCCCATAGACGTGATTTAAGCCTATGAAAACTTGCCTTGCTTGCTGCCAGGAGGCTGAGGCAATGGCACTCGTTCGATCTCTTCCAGCCAACCCCAGGTTCGAGGTCTCTTACCTGTGAAAAATCAATAAATCAAAATATTAGAATGTGCCATGCTAATAATTGATTCTTCCAAGAATATTTTTCCTGAAGCTTAAACTATTTCCAACAGCAAGAAGTTATAATGAAGACTAAGTGTATTTATGAAGTGAAATCATTAACAATGGATTAGCCAGTGGAATCCAATTTCCTGTTCCATCAGTGATGCTAACACAGACTGAAATTTCATTGATGTATTGGGCATCATTGTCATCCTCTTAACTGAGAGAAAAATTATATTTGCCATTCTCAACTGGCTGCACTTCGCAGGCAAAACTGCATTTTATACAAAGAATCAAGCCAGAATCTTAATGGAGAAAGTATTTACAAGAAAATAAATGTGCACATAAATATTTCACAGGCATCTCATATGTGCTTTGTGTTTCATCATACTTAATGTATGAATGTAACTATTTTACTTGTGTGGATTTTCTCCTTTTAAGCAATGTCTTAAGGAGCTTAAGGTAGAGAAAGACATTTGTGTGAATGTCTGTAGGGTTTTATAAGGTAATATATGGAAGAGGTAGAGGAAACCTTCTGGTAAGAGTTTTTTCTTAAAGAACAGAACTAAAAAAACCCTCATTTGCCGCTTTGTAAGTATTAAGTATAAAAATTCAGGTGTTTAAAGCTCTGGTTGCTGCTTTTGTGCTGTGTACTCTCAGCCCTGCTATGGCTTTCCCCCTGCCCTGGGGGGTGGCATTGAGCTCACAGAAATGGGCTTCACTGGCAGTAGCAGGGAAGTGGCTGTAATTTTGGATAGCCAATTTTATTCCAGTGGACCAAACCACCTCAAGCAGAGCAGAGATCTGGACTAATCTAAATGTCAATGTCACCTGCAAGTGTTGCTGCCTTGCTGCTCATCACTCTCTTCTCCCAGCCCCTCAGGAAATACATTAAACAGCAGATGATCTTGTAGGGAACCTTGAGGCTCCTCTCTGGGGAAAACTGACGGTTTAATTCTGCTCCTTGCTTTCCAAGTCCTCTCCATCCTTCTGCCTCCCCAGATCATATTTTAGCATCTTAAGGAGCTTTTGGTAGAGGACTCTGCTGAACTGCAGCAGGGATGTCCATATGATGTGTGTGGTGGTGACTGAGACAAGATGCTCGCTCTGCATAGTAAAGTTGCATCTTTAGCCTACTTAGCACAGAATAAATGCAAGCTGCCGTTTGTTAGGCCCTGTGAGGGGCTCTTGGCGGTTCAGTGTGGTGCACTGTCATCACAAGGTCACTGGTTTATAACATGATGCTTCAGGGTGTTATATAGGTCTGCAAACAGTGCGCTTATCCACATATACTGATGGTTAATTTTTTCCTCTCTAAATTGTTCTCTGCCAGAACTTGTTTATTATTATTAGCCCCAGGAGATGCTGATGACCAGGAAAATCAGCTGCTGTGCACTTGGGGGTGGCATGGCCAGGTAGGTACCAACTCTACCTCCCTGAGTGCAGGAGCAGGGCGCTTTCTGTAAAGAGAGCCTTTCTCCAGATATCAGGCCACTGTCTGAAAGCAAAAATGAAATACTAGTTTTTTGATCTCAGCAATATAACAAGGCAGAGATTGATACAAAGCAAAAAAAACCAAAAAAAACCCCAACAAACCCAAACCCAACACTTCACATAGGGAAAAGTAATTTTTGGAAATGTTATTTTAAAAATAAAGATTTGGAAAATTTAACTTAAAACACAAAACACATGTGGCTTTACTGTAGGCTTTTAATGAAATCTGTCTCTCTTTTTCTGCCAATTAAAAATCCCCAAACTAATCCGTTTCTGAACCAGCCCAAGGTGACCAAAAGGTAATTCAAATAGAAGGTAAGACCTGATTGCATTTGGACTCATCTTGAGTTTCAATATGTGCAACAATGATATTTTCTCATCACATAAACTCTAGAGAGAGGAAAGATTCTTTTTTTTTTTAATGCTAGTGCTAAAATTATCTGCTAGTTCTGAACATTTCTGTGATGATAGTTGCAGTGTTACCTCCCACAGCCACCTCTCCCACCAACACAGAAGCTGGGGAACCACGTGGCTGTGTTTGTAGTGCACCAGAACGGCTCCAGCTGCACATGAAGGAGGCTTTGCTCTAATAAGCCACAGAATTTGCCTCTGTGTCCCCTTCCAGGAGTGGGCTGACCTCACCAGAGGGCTGGAGGAGATAGTGTTCAGAGGAAAGATTCACTAGAGGAGGTCTGTTGCAGTCCTTAGTACTTCTGCCTTTTAATAGAGTGATTAAATAGAAACCAGGGCTCTAAATCAGGTTAAGCAGCCAACAGGGGCTTTACTCCTCGCCTTCATTTAGTATCCAATGTAGTTGGCATGTGACACCAGGTAACTTTGCTGTTTCTTCAGAATAGCACTCTGGTTTTCTTGTAGAGAAATCCATGAAGATTGCTCCCCGCACCACCAGTCAGGACTTAGTTGTAAATTCCACTATGGAAATAGCTACTCAAATGCAGTTTCTGCAGAGTTTGGGTCTTACGCTACCCCTGTGGTGCTGAAGGACACAAATGCAGCAGTGCTGTCATCATCAATTATAGCACTGGTGAAGATGTTAACCCACCCCATGCTATTAGCACAGTAGGTTTAACTTCAGCTGTTGAGTCGTTATATATATATATATATATATATATATATATATATATGAGATCACCGTTCTTGTCTCCAGTGTGATGCCACAGAGGCCAAAGCAGTGAGGAGCATCATCCATCAGGTACCCCAGCCTGCTGTTCTTAAGCTTTTATGGCCAGCATACCTCCTGGGCAGCCCGGGAGCTGAGGCCAGGCTGGGCTGGGCTGCAGGTGGCGATGCTCGGTAGGGAATATTCAGCTCAATCCCTAAAGAGGAGTCTGGGCTTGGAGCCTTAGTGCTCAGACCTGAGCTAGAAACGTGCGGTCTGGGCCCTTCCTATTTGGAGAGGGGTGCGGGAGGGGGAGGTGAGCACTGCAGAGGGGACAGTGGTGCGGCACGGTTAAAATAAAAAGAATGAAAGAGAAAACTGTGATGAGGGAGCTAATGAGAGGGAAAGAAGTTGTCAGTGCAGAGGCAGGTGTGCATGAGATGAGCCCAGAGAGCAGTGTCTTTTCCCATCCAGGTGGGCTAGGGGCTCACGAAGAGGGAGGGGTCCTTGCTAGATGGGGTGCATGGGCTGGCACCAGTCTGCAAAACCAAACTGTGCTGGGGATGCTCAGAAGAACGGCTGTGAGCTCCCTGGCAGTTCTGCCTTAGAGCAGCTCCTTCCCTGTGCTTAATGCCATGCTTTGGGGATTGGGCATCCTAGATGTGATTCCCTGCTTCTCCAAAGGGAGCTTGGGGGCCTTAGCTGAAAACAAGTTGCCTTGAAAAGTCCATCCTGTAACTGGAAAAGAAATCTATTTCTTGCCATGAAGGTATTCAAATCAGAATGTGCCATAGGCAGCATTTCCCCATGGGATACAGCCAGCAGATGCATTGGCAGGCCCCCACAGCCCACATCGGGCAGAACAAATGCTCACAAATCCAATAACCATTCTTTGAAATTCAGGCCAGTGTCAGCTCTGCTTGAATAGCCAGTGAGGCTCTGGGATGTGTCTGAGATCACACAGGAGATCTGCAAAGCAGGGATTGAAATCGTGTCTCTCCATCGTATGGTGGTGCTGTACCGAGTGGACCATCCTGGAATAAGAGCAGTGAAGGAGAACAATATTTAAACATAGGCTCTACTGGGGAGGGAGACGAGAGGTTGAATGTATGTGATCAAGTATCAAGTTTTATAAGAGGGTCTGTGGCCGGAGGATGGAGGGGAGAGTTATCTGATTTCTCTTGTGTTCTTCAGTCACCTACAGAATATCAGAAGATTGTCGGTAGGAATTCTTAATGCTGAGACTCTACTCTTCATGTCATGGTTGTGTTTTGCACATCAATATAAAATACTGTGTGGAAAAATTATTCTGTTTAGAAAAGAATCAAAAACTATCTTCAAAGAAAAATGCATCAAGACCAAGTACATGCTCTGGTGTTTTTGATGTTGCCTTCATACTTATTAGACTTTAATGATATGAGTGACTTTTTGTCTATCAAAAGTTGTGGAGACTTCTAACTTTCTAAGCACCTTGTGCATCAGTAATGTCTGGTTTTGGCAGTCCTCCTGATTACATTTTGCTTGTGTGCTTTTATTACACAACATGAGGACTTTTACTTTTGCTGGGTAAACTCTACTAATTTACAAATTCTGCAGGCTTTGTCCATTTACAGATCAAATGGATGAATTAAATTGGATTAGGACAATAAACATCCAAGGGATGGTAGAAGATGCCATCTTCTGAAGCGTAGCCTTCATCTGGCTTAGCTGCAGAGACGCAGTGTAACAAATCAGCTGTTTACCAAAGTGCTCCCAGAGTTTGCTCTGCCACATCCCTAAATGTCATGGCTGTGAAGCACGAGAACTTCCCGCAGGCCCACCAGTCTCCATCTTCAGCTGTTTTTAGAGGAGGTAACATTTCTGATCTAGACAGCTATTTCTTTTTAAAGCAGGGAACTTTTGAAAAGTAGATCTTTGATGTAAAGTAATAACTGGAATCAAAGGGCAGGGCAAACTGATCCCCTCCCTTGCTTCCCTCCAGCACCAAGCTGACTAAGGAGAGGTTACCAGGCCCTCGCTTTTTCTCGTAGCACGCTCCTGCTCTGTATGTAAAGAGTTTTGGCTGTATTGGAAGTACCCTACAGACTTCTGCTGGCACCACCTCCCAAAACACCCTAGTATGCCCATGCTGATACAAGAACCAGTTGTGTTTGAGGGTGATGAAAGCATAAGCCAGGTTTCACAGGCTCACCCCCAAAGAGGCAAAACTGACTCTCCCTCAGGACTGCCTGAGAGCCGTCAGCAGCCTGGGGACTCTCGCAAGTCTGGTCGGAGTTAGCAGAAATCCCGTCTCTGCTTTCTTGCATCTGCATTGGGGAAAAGGTCTTTTCTAAAGCTCTGACATTATGCTTTCCTGTCATACAGAGCTTGCATATAATAGATAGGGGATGTAAGTTATTGGTTTCCAGGGAATAGTGTATGCTGTGTTCTCTTTATTATTATTTTTTAAAGTCAGATGTTTCCATTATTCTGACAGCAAGGGCAGTGAGCAAGTTGCATAGTCTTTGGTGGTAGCCACCTTCTCCCTGACCTCTTGCATACAGGGGATAGGGACACCAACCAGGTTTCTCCCCTGTGGTACGACTGTGTGCTTGGCTCCGGCTGTACAGGGAAAAGCTGTCCCTGCTGCTCCCCGGCTGGAGGTGACAGTTCTGCAGGTATCAAGGGACAAGATTTCCAGGTTTTCTGGTTGAGGTAGCTGAACCCGTTCTTTGTAGCCCTCAGCCCCCTGCTACCTTTTGCCCACAGTTCACTAGGGTATTTTGAGTTCTCTGATTTTAAAATCCATCTGCTGTAAACCTGTTGCCCTGGGGTTCTGCCAGCAAAGTTATAGCTATCCCAGTGGGCCTTGTAATGGTAGGAAAAGAGTGCAACAGTGGGGTCTGAATGAGAGCTGACAGGCAGCACATCTCTGGATAACATCCTCCTCTTCCCTAGTGAGACATGGTGCACAATGGTAGGTGGGAACAGCTGCAGCACTTGCTGTGGGAAAGAATTAATATCATTTAAAATGAATTATGTGCTTGAGATAAACTACCGCTTGCAAGAGCGTTGCCTCAAAAGAGTCTGTGGTTTGTATTTAAGAGGATTGACAAGGTGTTCAGGCTTCTGTGAAATAGAGATTTAAACTTGTGAAGGAACTACAAGTTCTCCTCTTTCTTAGAGGTCTGGGTTTCCCTAATCCATATATGTATTTGCTTACATTTAATTAGAAGACAGGCCCTGAAATGGCTTAGTGGGCTGCGTGCATGTTGAATCCACAGCTGAGACAAATTCATCTGTCAAGTGTAATTCTTGAACACAACCGACCACTTTGCTCTAAAACGCCAGCACACAGGACCTCCGGCAGGCTGGGCAGGTCGTGGAACGTGCTCGTCTCTGCTTGTGCAGGATCTTCTGGTGTCTTTTCAGGGATGGCAGAGGGGCTGGTCTTGCCTGTGCTCGTAATGGAGCTGGAGTGGTTAGTGCTTTGCACTCATAACTTTCTTCTGTAGTGCTGGAAGTATCAGCCCCATCTCCTTACAGTAAGCATCAGAGTGGTCCAAAACCCTTCTCAGCATGTTCCTCACTGACTTTGTGAATGCACCACTTGAAAAACCTGCTGGTTATGAGATCAGGTTGGAAGTGATTATCAGTCATGTTTGTCAATGAAACCAAGCTGGAAATAAAACATTTGAATTGCTGGAGTAAATATGCTGGTAAAACAATATGGAATTAACTGCTGGAGCTGTGGTGATATGGCATTTGTATCTTGTTTCCATAGACAGACCTGTGACAGTGTCTTGCAGACACTATATACCACCTGAAACATATTTCTGCTACTTCAGGAATAATAATTACACTTAAGCGTGTTCTGCACAAAACCACTCCTTAAGCATTTGCCAAATTATGAAAACTAAACAGGTTTTCAAAAGGTCATTGCAGCTTTCTCAGCTCTAATCTTAAATGTTTTCCAAACTAGAGGTGGATGAAAAAGGAGGCAGAGAAAGCCCCTGGCCCAAGGTCTGTGCATGTAGTTTTGTGATATGCTCCAGCGAGTGCAGTTCAGCTTGGGGCAAAAGTCTGGGCTGCGTGCATGTCCTGCCAGCAGCAAGGCTGGTAGTAGCCATGTTGGGTAAGGGAATGAGAGGTTAGTTGGGGAGATGCAGCCTTGCCAGAGTACTGAGAGGAAGGAGAAAAAGGAAGGTTTAGGAGAGAGCAAATAAGATGAGCAAACAGATCCATCCACATCAAGTAGAGTATCTGCAGGTGACAGATATGTGGGGATGGATGATGGTTCCCTGCAGCACATGAAAGTACCCCTTAAAATAAGAAGTTGCAAAGAAAGGGACATTAAACCTAAAACGGTGCTTTGGTGATGGGAAGTTTTCCTTTTTCAGAGACAGAATTTCCAAGTGAGGCTGATGGTTTGAATGGGTCTGTCTCCAGCACTGGGATCAAACCAAGGCAGAGCCCTGCACCCCCTCTGCACTTGGGCGAAGGCTGGATATTTCAAGTACTTCAGCCCCACAGAGCACACCGAGTACTGGCCTCGGCTCAGATCCGGTGCCGACTGTGGAGGCTGAGCTCTTACAAAAATCTGGCTCATCTTGTGTAGGAATAATTGAAACAGTCAGAATTATTATTCTCCCTCCCCAGTTCTTCATATCAAATATGCATTTCCCCCCTCTATGCTCTAATTAAAAACTAAAGGAGAGGGAGAGAGGAGGAGGAAACTAATAATGCCAATTACACATTTGGCTTACAAAAAAGGAAAGAAAAGCACACTCTAATGCATTCGTGGACAATAAGTAGGAAATGATTCACGCTTAATAAACCTCTTTGCCGTTAATCTCTGTTAACCTAGGGGCTCTGTTACTTATATCAAAAAGTCTCCTCACTTTCTGTTGTGTTATTGCAAAGAATGAACTTTCATTATTATTTCTTGCAGGGGCTATTGAATCTGCTGCCTCTGGAGTACTGGGGTGCTGTGTAGACCAGGCAGCCTGGTTACTGGCATGGTAAGAATATTTTATCACTGTGATCATAGAATCATAGGATGGTTTGGGTTGGAAGGGACATTAAAGGTCATTGAGTTTCAACCCCCCTGCCATGGGCAGGGACACCGAGGTTGCTGTGGTTCTCCTCACCCACCGCAGTGCTGGGAGCATAGGAGGTCCCAGAACACACACCAATGTCATGGAAGGGTAGGAGGTCCCAGAACACACACCAATGTCATGGAAGGGTTGGCTGCAGCTTCCCAGGGCTTGATGCAAGAGGGCTGCTTGGGTCACCTGCTCATTCAGATGACTGAGAGCTGTCTTCTGGAGAGGTTTTTTGGGTGGATTCCCACCACCTGAAGGGCTGAGGGTGAGTCTGTACTGGAGAGTTTAGAAAGGACCACAGAATTAAGCATCTGTCAGCCCTCCAACCACCTCGCTGGAGAGCTGGGAGTACAACGGATGGATGTGATTAGCACACTATGTTAAAAAAACATATTTTTCTTGCATGATGCACAGTCTCTCACAGCTTTCTCATCCCATGGAGTAATGCCCAGAAATTGATGTAATGCTGTTGTAATCAGAAAAGAGCAGGGGACTGCAAGGGGCAGAATGGATATTGCTGAGAATCCTTCATGCTTAATGATTTTCTTTCCAGCAACATAATCTTCCACCCTCTCCCTTGTGCCGGGGCTTCATCTGAAGTTTGGTGGTTTTATTTCAGTTTTGGTCTGTGACATTAAATTCTGTCACTGTTTTTCTGAAGCAGCTGTGGCAGCAGAGGCTGGGTGACTCTTGTCTGTAACTGATGGTCAGGAGGACACAGATGCCATCAGTGTGACTGGGAGCTGCAGATGATCCACAAACCCTTCGTGACGCTGCTGCATGTGTAATCAGCTGACTCAAGGTGAGTGAAGGTGCATTTGCAGGTAAGGTATGAAGAGGAGGAGCAGATGAAAGGTGGCAAAGGATGTGTGAGAAGAGGAAAAATGAGATTTTTGTGGAAGATCTAGTGTAGGAACCAACATCTAACACAGCAGCAAGATGTCTATTTGCTGAGTCCGGAAGCAATTCCCAAGGAAGCCCCATGCTCTTGCTTTGTCTGGATGATGGCTCTTCCCTGTAATCTGCAGATCTTCCCTACTGGCCCAGCTGCATCCAAGTTTTCAAAGAAAGTCAGCATCTCTGAGGTATCTCCAACCTGTGAGGTTCACAGGAGGGTCAAATCTTGATTTGATATCAAACCCTTCAAGGGAAACTTTCCCATTGATTTAATGCATTGGGTTTTTTACTTCCAGTCAGGACTTTAATCTCATTAGTTCTGTGAATCAAATCATGTGGCTGAAATCCTTTAATTTTCTTTGAGAGAAAGATTTTAAATTCAGAACTGGATAAAAATTAAAACATGAACATTATCTGGCTGGATTGGAAGTCCTTTATAAGTTATTCAGAGTGAAGTCTGTACAGCTGTACAATGTCATTCCCTGTTAATGTAATCAATACTCTCCTCTCTTGCAGTGCTGTCTCTTGTTGCAGGAGGTCTTCATGATGCAGGAGGAGTGCAACAAGGAGCATCACACCACAGCACTCACTGGGGCTTGGGATGAGAACCCAAATCATGTCAAAACTCTTGGCTGGAGCATTGCCTGTCTGCAGGCACTGCTTCTGGGACTGAGCAGAGTAGAAATGTGTCAGGGCTTGATTGAAACTGGACAGAAAAGATCCTAAAGGATCACATTTTCTAGGGAAAAATCCCTGAGTTGAGAGGATTCAGTCTGGGCTCCCAGAAGCAGGTTACTAATTCTCTAAAGGCTTTCTGTAGTTGGGGGCATTAAATAATTTAGCAGTCTGTCTATCCAACCTCATGGGAATTTTTCCCAGGTGTTGAAAAGTTCTGCAGGCCACTCTGGGAACTGAAAGGATGACAGAAACCTAGCCTGAGTACTAACATTTGTCATAACAAAGATGACTAAAAAAAGTGCCTGGAGAAGCAGCCCTCCTGGCAGAATATGACATTTAAATGTGTTTCCCTCCTTCGATTTAAAATGCAAGAACCAAGCAGATGCAGAGAGGCACTTGCTTTTAGGTTCAAAGAGCTGTTTGTGTAAAGGATCAATAGATCCAGCACTGTATTTAGTGTTGTACAAAATGCTGGACCAGGCAATTATTTTGATTCATCACTGTGGTAAGTGAAGCATCCAAGTGTGACAGAAAATTCTCATATTTTCTTGTTTCTTGTGTAACTGAAATATCTCATCTTTAGAGGCAGTTATGTTAAAGATTAATATTCTGTTCTTGACAGGTATTGCCAATGGCTTGTTAATTCAGTGTTAGTTTTACAGGGTTTTTTGGCATTTTGCATTCACTCAGTCTCTAATACACAGGCTACCAGTGCTAGAGGGACTCTTCCAGTAGCACCAGTGTCCTCTGAGCCACCTGGCTGGAGCATTAACCATTGAATCATACAATGGTTTGGGTTGGAAGGGGCCTCAAAGCCCATCTAGTTCCAACCCCCCTGCCATGGGCAGGGACACCCTCCACTAGACCAGGTTGCCCAAAGCCCCATCCAGCCTGGCCTTGAACACTTCCAGGGATGGGGCATCCACAGCTTGTCTGGGCAACCTGTGCCAGTGCCTCACCACCCTCACAGTAAAGAATTTCTTCCTAATATCTAATCTAAATCTCCCCTCCTTCAGCTTAAAGGCATTACCCCTTGTCCTGTCACTCCATGCCCTTGTAAACATGTAGCCCCCTTTAGGCACAGAAAGGTGCTATAAGGTCTCCCCAGAGCCTTCTCTTCTCCAGGCTGAACAAACCCAGCTCTCAGCCTGTCTTCATAGGAGAGGTGCTCCAGCCCTCTGATCAAGAAACAAATGTGCTTACTGGCATCAGAGGGAGAACTCTTGCTGGCTCCAAAAAGCCAGTTCTAGAGTTGGATCTGTCTTATTTTTAACAGTCTAAAAGTTATAGGCCTAAATTTAATCAGGGCAACAAAATAGATAACCAACATATTACATATTCTCAGCCACTTTGCTTCAAAATAGTTCTGTATTCACTAACAGCAACAGCCAGGTGTCATAATGCCTCAAAACCTGCAGGAAAAGCTCACGCACTTCTACTTTTTCTTGTTATAAAGGTAAAAGCAGCAGATGCTTGTGACATCTTTGCCAGCCTACGAGAGGGCTGCGATACTGTGAATTTCTGACCTGAGCCTGCAGTAGATTTCCCACATCAATAACTTGTAAGTACTGTTTTTTCCAGCTGAGATGAACAGAAGTTTGATCATGAGACTAATGGTGCTCTGAATATAGAGTGGCTTTGCAACCAAGATGAGTTGTCATCATGAGTTTGCAACCCTTTTCAGCCACAGAAGGGTGTGTTAAAGCCAATGAAAATAAATGCAAAGGGAGCTGCCAACCATCTTGGATGAGTGGTGTGTCATGTCCTGGGTCAGTTATGAAAAGCCCAAGGGCTTCCAGTTTTACCTAGGGTCTTCATGGTTCCAGATACCTACAGAAACATGAGCCTGAGAGCAGAAAAGGTGTCAGAAGTGAAGACAATATTCTGGGAGGAGACCAGCTCAGCTGATATGTGGGAAGGGCACAAACAGTACCTAAAAATACAGGAGCTCAAATGAGTGTCTGCTGGAGGCTTTTAAGGACCAACAGCCTGTGGACCTGAGGATATGATGCGGTTTGGAGCTCTGAGGGTTCAGGTCTTTTTAAGTGCTCTGTGTTTGTTGAAGAACATCTTGATTTTATCAGCAGCCTAAGTCTTAACTTGCAGGCTACAGAGAAATCACACCAATTGGGTGGCAAAGGGAATTGATTACACCAAATTGGGAGCCTTTATTTCCTTGCACAAAGTTGCAGCTCTTCATTATTCAGTATGATTTGAGCATGCTGCGAGAAACACTGCAACTCTTCATTTACCTGTGCTGTAATGGATTAGAGATACAGGCTGGTCCTTGTAGTCCTGGGCTGTAAAACTGTGTAATTGTAACCCCAGATATCATCTATTGCTGTCATCCCTAACTGGTGCTGTAGATACACCTGCTTGAAGACAGAGGAAGATGTTTGCTTAAATAATGTATATATGCATATTTGTATATCTGTTTCTTTCACAGTAATTCAAATTCCACTGAAAAAAAATCTATAGACAGTTCTTTGGGAAACTTGCCAACCCTTAGAATCTTTCATGCACTTGCAGTTGGCAAAAACCCCTTTCCAAGAGCTGTGTGTGTTCAGTCAACACGTAGTCAGAGGTCCCTCTGCAGACTGCTTGGTGCCTGTTCTGGGCAATATATCTGCCTTAAATTCTTGTTGCAGACGGGCTGCGATGTCACCTGGAGGAGGGCTTCCAAAGATCAGCAATAGGACTGGTCTGGCCTGCAGAACAGGGCAGGCAGCTGGAAGCTAAATTACTGAAAGGGCCAGTGGAAAGCTCAGAATTTATATAAGATATAATGTATTACAAGTAAGATTTATAAAAGGATTATGGAAAGCAGTTAGTTAAACCTACTGGCAGTAAACAGGGATTAAAATATTTATCTCACTGTAAAAAATATGAATAATGGAGTCATTTATTTAGTTACGCAAAGAAGCTGAGTACTTTAAACTGACAACAAATAACACTCTTCATATCACTAATATTTTACAATGTCCATGTATCAAAATCCTTCCATGCCTTTCACTTCCAAGCAAAATGCTTGTGTATCTAATCAGTGCATAATACAGAATTTCCTCCAGCGACAGACATGCTCACAAGGGGGTAGATCACCCGACAATGTAGTTATTTGCCTTTCTGTCTCCCTTCCCTCTCCAAGGCTGTAGCATTTGGAGATCAGTGCCTTCCGTTCCTTCCCTCTGGGAGGGTATGTGATGGTGGTTACAAGGCAGCTGGCTGCTGGTATTTCCTGCATTTTTATTTCACTCCTCCAGTTACTGTGTTTCTTCTGATTTTGCTATTTGTGATTAGTCTTATTCTACAGAAAGGTCACATCTTTATTTGGGAACTGGTTGAGGTTTGGGCCCTCCACAACGCCAGGCTAACATTTCAACCTTTTTACGTAAAATCATCCCTCTTTGACCCAGACCTCAGTGTGGCTACCTACTGCAATATCCCTTCAGTTCAGCAGCTTAGCCATGTCATCTGTAAACTGATCAGCAAATGTAAGGCAAACACTTACTGCCCCAGTAAAAATTTATTGGTGATCATGACTGGTATTAGAGGTTTCACTTCTTATTTTTTCAATTGCCTACTCGCCAGGAATAACTTCCAGTATGTTGACCATCTACAGTAATGCTTCCAGGTGCACTGTGGTGTTTTATCAGGGAAAAGCTGTAATTTCCCTTGTTGTAGGTCTGTAAATGTGTGCTTAAGTCTGCCTGGACTGATCAAACAATCTGGTAGGGAATCATCAGCTTCATCTGGAGAATCTGTGCAATCCTCTGATGGCCGAAGCACAGCCCTGGACCCAGTTCCTTCCTGATGCAACTTCATGGGTTTCAGTTGCCACAGGGTGTCTCAAGCCTTCCTGCTCCCAGCCTTCTGCGTCAGATAAAAATATTGTTCATTCCTCGTTTAGGAGTAAGGTAGCAAAGCTCAGTGGTTTGCTGGTTTCTGCTCTTACTCTCAAGTCAGCTTAAATTTCTAAAATATTCAGCAGGGAGGATTAAGAAGCACAGCTGGCCTTGCTTCTGTGTCTTGCTGGATTCCCATGGTAATTGGTCACGCTGCACAGTGAGTGGCTCCCAACAGCTGGTTATTTCCTATGCTATCTTCTGCTGACAGTAATAAATTTAGCCCGTGGTGGTAGTCTGGGAAATTGGCATCAATAACAACATTTGGTTGGCCAGTTCATTTCCCTCCTGGGTCAGACCACCCCAGTACACAGCCAGCTTTGCTCCTCTCTCCCTCTGCAACAGATTGGTCCCACTACACTGCATCAACGCAAATCAATTTGTGTTTGAACTCTATCTTTAATACATAACTTGTGAGTTCTGGGTGAGCCATGTTTGTGGGTTTTTGTATGCACAACGATTCATCCCCTCCTGACCATCTGCGGTGTTGAAGTTTGCTCGTCCTCTCAAGCGACGCATCCCCAAGCAAAGTTTCAGCCATCCGCTTGCAAAGCAGGGAGCTGCAGAGCTTAGTTGTGTCTCTGCCTTTGTAATTGCAAGGTGATTTTAGTGCTCATAGAAAGCATTGCATGATAATTTAAAGAATATAAGCAGTGGCAATCAAAGAAAGTAAATATGGTATTAAAATCAAGCTAATATGTATAGTATTGAAAAGATAGTTTGATTATTTCAGATCGCTAGTTAAAAATGATGTATCAGGACTCATGAAAGAGGAATAGAAAAAGGGATGTGTGTGTGTAGCAAGGGAAAGATAGGGAGTAGTTACCCGAATGGTAAATAGGCATGAAATATTCTCATAAAAAGAAACTTTGGCTGCTAAAATGGGAAGGAACTCTTTCTGTTGCAAAAGCCTTTCTGTTTCTGCCAAGTAGGGGGAAAAATATGATGATGACACTTGGGATTTATTATCCAACTGTGTTGAAAATAGAGCTGGCTTTCAAGGTATAGATGGGAAATAGAGCAGGAGTGTATTGCAAAACCATGAGATCTCTCTCCCCTGGATTCTGCCGAGGAGATTCCCCAAGGTTTCCCATCTCTACAATTATCTTTGATTGTTCATAACCTAGTGCCTTTTGGTTTTATTAAGGCAATACTAGTGTGCATTCATTAGTCATTATATTATGATTCATGTGTTCTCAGGACTTCTTCAGAAGTTATCTAGAACTACTTTTCTTTCAGCTTGGGGATGCATTAAACTTCTGCAAAGTTATTACCCTGCTTTCTCATGAGCGGCATGGGAGGGAATGTGCTGTACAGCTGTCCTGCCCCAGATTAGTGACGGTGTCTACCTGCTCAAAGACTTCTCTTTCTTTGCAAATAATCGTAACACATTGTTATTAACAGTGTTAATGAGCAGTACAGTGTCTGTACTTGTTGAGTACAATTTTTGAAGTATTTAGCCTAAATGTACACAAAAATACAGCACAATGGTAGGTAATGGTGGGCAAAGGGTCAGCCAAAAGTTCCTCAGTAACTTCTACTGACCCATAATGTCTCACCATATTTGCAGCGAAGGTCTACCCTGTGCTCCTTCTGGCTGCTTGGGAAATGTGGCAGCAGTTCCTGAGCAGGAATTAACTTTGCTTTCAAGTGACATTTTCTGGGTTTGCTCCCTTATGGGTACCTGTTTAAGGTGGTCAGAATGATTGCTGATTCACAAAGGGTGAATTCAGGGACTTCTAGACACATGGTTTGAGAGAATTTTAGTGAAACTGAAATCCAGCTTTCCAGAAGATGTTTCTTCACACAATGTGTGCTCTGCTCATTGAACCTGTTACTACTGCCAAGACAAGGTGCAAACCTCAACCTCAGCAAGTTGCAAGGAAAAAAATCCAACTTATCTTCTGCGGAGTGTGTGCATATACTTAGAGTAAGGCTTTCAGGCATAAATGAAGTTCCTAGTGCAGGCATGTTGTTCTGCAAGATTGTTACGCCCCCCGCCCCATGAAACACCTGGAGTTGGCCACTGTCTCAACACATGGGCAGTGGACAAATGACTCTCCAGACTAATTCACAGAACTATGTTCTTACTTTCTTATGATAGCAAAATAGAGACTAATTTGTCAAAAGTGTGTGAAGGATGTTGAATTTATCAGTCTTCAGAAGTAAATGTGATCCCAGAACAAGTTTATATCAAGCCTTGGGTCATTGCCAACTTCGGTGCAGTCCTTGGACTAATATCTCATGAACCACCATAGGAGATTAATGTTTTATCTCATGAACCACCATAAGACATTAATGTTTTATAACTTTGTGAAGCTCACAGCCATCCATCCTTGGTGCATGTCCAACGTCTCCAGGATTGGAAGGAATATCAGCACTGCAAAGTGCTGAGTACTCTGGGTCTGATCCAGCAAAGGTGCAGCTACAGGGATGACTAGAAGACTTTGAGGTGCTACACTGTGGGTATGGATTTAGCTGTTTTGCAGCCTGGAAGGAGGGTCCTGGCTGGACTGAGCTCTCAGCTGTTGGTTTGCACCTTAGTTTGGAGCAGCTCCTTCTGCCCTAGGTTCTCTTTCCCAAACGCCTGGCACAATGGGTAGGACTGCATGAGGAAAGCTGGTTAGGAATTATTTGGAGACACTCAAAGCAGGGCATTAGACTGGCCTGAAAAACAACATCTGTGTTGTTTTAAAGTGATATCTACCTGATCAGTTTGTTAGAGTTACTTGTTTGTTTTAATGGAAGAGGCAATGACATGCTGAAAAATGATGCATTTATAACAGCAGTGGGAAAATGAAAGGGAAAATGCAGCATGGACATATTGATAAGAATGAAGAAAAGTCACAGCCAACTAAGTAGCAAACCTTAATTTTAAGGAGCACAACATGCCTGACATGATAGGGAAAAGCTATATCTGAACTGAGGGTTGGATCAGAGGTGCAAAGCCTGAAGCTTCCGACTTCCTGATTTGTCACATTATTTCAAAACTCCCTGATACACTAGGTCAGGTGTTTGGCAGGTTTCAGAGGAAGAAAGAGAGTAACTTCACATTTCTGAAATGCAATAGTCACTATGGAGGTGGAGCCCATTGCATGCTTCTCACTTCAGCCATGTGGAGATGAAATGTGCTGCACCATCCAGGTTAGCACCATCTGACATTACTTATCTCTGCCTGCAAGACTGGATGGCAGCTCTGCCGTTGTCTTCAACAGCAGCAGGTTTAAACCAATATGAAGTGCTTTTAAAAATGCTGTTCTTAATAAAAGTAAACAATTTGGAGCTGCTACTTAGGCTATGAAATGCCCTTGGGCTTTAGCACAGGCAGTGCAGCAGCTCTGCTGGCCAGGGATATCCCTGTTAGTCTGGCTGCCAGACACTAAGATGTCTGTGAAAGGCGCTTCAAACTATTTAAAGTGTTTCACTGCTTGCTTGTAGTTTCTTCGGAGACTGGAAGCCAGAGGAAGAGGTTATACAAAACATCGGTGCTTCAAAATAGGAAATTAAGTTTGTGGACTGTAAACTAAAGCTTAAACAAAATGATAGTGTGTTTTTATAAGAGAGATATGAAGTGAATTTTTAAAGTAATACAGTTTCTGAAAATCTGGGGCTAAAGAGGGAAGCTTGCAGTGCTTTCTTCATTTGTTTTGTATTTAATCCAGGGCAGACACNGAAGAGGTTATACAAAACATCGGTTCTTCAAAATAGGATATGAAGTTTGTCTTTGTGGACTGTAAACTAAAGCTTAAACAAAATGATAGTGTGTTTTTATAAGAGAGATATGAAGTGAATTTTTAAAGTAATACAGTTTCTGAAAATCTGGGGCTAAAGAGGGAAGCTTGCAGTGCTTTCTTCATTTGTTTTGTATTTAATCCAGGGCAGACACTTCAGTCCTGCAAGGTGCTGAGCACTCTGGTGTCTCCCAGCAAAGCCACAATACCTGTCGCAGAGCATCAGATCACTGCTATGGATTTCATGCTCAGTCACTTTTTTGGATCAGGCTGGAGCACTCAGTAGCTCGCCAGAATAAGCACATTTCCATTGAGAGAGAAATGCTTGGGGCGCTGTGGGGGCAGATCACTAAAAGTCTTTTTTTTTTTCCTGGAAAGTAGAACAGAGCATCCCCCATATCCTGTTTGATTCTTAAGGGGGAGTAATTCCCCCTAGTGTAAATTCCAGTGCCGTATCTAATCTTGCTTCAGAAATCCCAAGCCAACATCCAGTATTTGGGGGGGAAATTAGGATATTGGGTAGGAGGTAACTCCAGCAGAGACACAAGAGTTGCCTGGGAGAAATGTGGACATTATGGGGCATGGACATGGACTTGGTAGGAAAATAAGGTTGCCTCAATTCCATCGTGGATTGAGGGACGAGGCCCTCTCTGTGCCCTGGGACCTTCACGTTGGTTTTAGAGACTCATCAAGCAAGGCACAGACCTTAGAAATGTCACCTGCTGCCGTGCAAACCCGTGGGTGACTCAGCAATGCAACACAAGGGCTTGCTCAGTAAAGACAGATTGTTTTGTATTTCTAAGTACAGTACTTAATTTATTTTTTTTTAATATCTTCTAATTATGTTCTCTTTGGTATTGGTCCTGTGCTCTTTTAGAAGCTAGAGTCATTCCTTGCTTCTCAAAAAGCAGAAAAGAAAATATTGGGAGTCTGAGGTGCTCTATGGTCCACCAACCATGTCTGCTGGCTGACAGTTGGTTTGGGACTCCTGATTGCATTTTTTAGGGCTGTGATTTCACAGTATGTCAGGATCTTATGTCTAGCTCCCTTCTCTGCAAACCACTTGTGGACAGTTGACCAAACATAAGTTTTGCGTTTTAAGAAAAAAAAAAATAATTTTTTTTTTAGTCCTGAGATTCTGTTGCCAGCGTGCCTGTCATTCTCCTGTCCTATTTACTGCTCAGACTTGAAAAGCATAACAATTTTTGAAGGCTTTGCTTTTAAACTCTGCTCTTGTTTTTCCGTTGTGACTGCTTTGACAGACTCGTCTGATGTATATTTCAGCATAGGTTGATGTGAAGCTAATGAGAAGGCAGACATTTATTTACAGAAATATGGGTTCCATTTGTAAAATTATTTCCTGGTGAGAAAAACATTGCTTTCCTCTTGCCTTACATGCTAGGATTC